>JARYHS010007347.1:0-27879 GCA_031002005.1 Vandiemenella viatica
CACTGCAAGTAATATTATTTTCTGTTTATCAAGTTCAGTAGTCAAGTTATGTAATTTTCATGTCTGAATTAATGTTTGTACGTTGATGGTCCCAATGTAATTTTGTGGAAGTTTTCAAGATATCTCCGACTTTCTCTTAGGTGTTAGCCCAAGCTCCCCAGAATCCAAATGCTTGGTTGCCACAGGAACCTACCTGTGGGTGGATCGACCACCTGGGATGATTTTGTAATTACTCACACCAGTCATGTTTTGCTTGTTGCTTGTACTTTTGCTTGTTTACCCAGTTTTAACTGGGTGAGTGTAGGACCAGGGATTTTTTTTTTTTTAAATCCTGATCTGTATCCGGCTTATCTTTCTCCGCATTCTATGTATGATTCAGCACCTGAATCAACGGGATAACAGATGAGATGAAAGATTCTGCATCGCTTAGAATTCTTGTTGTTTCTTCAAATGGATTTAAGATTGTTACTAATTTATTTAGATGCAACCAATCTTGCGGGGAAATTTGTGGACTATGCTGTTTGCTGACATATAGATAAATAGAATCCTTGATCTTTAACAGCCGCTCGAGCATGTAAAAAAAACGTGCTGTTCCTCCAGAAATGAAAACAAAGAGCATCATTTTAGGATCAATAAAAGAAAGTTGTAATTTTTCTTTCACAGCTCTTTAACTTTAGATTAGTTTGTTCATATATAAAAGTTTTAACGAAGATAAAGATTTTAAAGAAATGTCCAAAACTTCTATAAAATTTTGTGCTCCTTTAATTTGTTCGAGGTGTGTATTACGATTTAATAATCGCCAGTCGCATGCAATGCAATACATAACTGGTGGCGCAATCCTGAATCAAGCGGAGGGCTGGTTGATTAAGCTGCTCTCATTGAATTTTATGCAATTCATCCTGGCCAGTTAGGGAGTGATTAAAATGCGCTGAAATTTTCTTGCATTTTCCAATTAGATATTTCACTTCTTGTCTTTCAAGAGCAGCACGAACACACAGCTGTAATTGATGCACAGTGCAATTCACAACAGTGATATTTGCTAAATTTACCGTTCTCACCATACTCGATCCACCATCCATTCGGAATGTTCCACTCTCGCAACATCTTAAAATATTCATAAATTACATCGCCGGTATGTCGGCCATGAAGTGAGTGACAGTTTAATACAATCTTCGTTTGAAGTCTTCCGTAA
Source organism: Vandiemenella viatica (assembly GCA_031002005.1). Taxonomy (NCBI): domain Eukaryota; kingdom Metazoa; phylum Arthropoda; class Insecta; order Orthoptera; family Morabidae; genus Vandiemenella; species Vandiemenella viatica. The sequence goes on from JARYHS010007347.1 coordinate 1,193, forward strand.
TTCCGTACATTAGCACTGGTTCCGACCAAACATAAGTGGTGAATGATAGTTTAGTGAATTGTGTATGCAATTGTTCAATTTTTTTAGCCACTTTTGGATATATTTTTTCACATACAGGTGTTACAAAAAGGTACGGCCAAACTTTCAGGAAACATTCGTCACACACAAACAAAGAAAATATGTTATGTGGACATGTGTCCGGAAACGCTTACTTTCCATGTTAGAGCTCATTTTATTACTTCTCTTCAAATCACATTAAACATGGAATGGAAACACACAGCAACAGAACGTACCAGCGTGACTTCAAACACTTTGTTACAGGAAATGTTCAAAATGTCCTCCGTTAGCGAGGATACATGCATCCACCCTCCGTCGCATGGAATCCCTGATGCGCTGATGCAGCCCTGGAGAATGGCGTATTGTATCACAGCCGTCCACCATACGAGCACGAAGAGTCTCTACATTTGGTACCGGGGTTGCGTAGACAAGGGCTTTCAAATGCCCCCATAAATGGAAGTCAAGAGGGTTGAGGTCAGGAGAGCGTGGGGGCCATGGAATTGGTCCGCCTCTACCAATCCATCGGCCACTAAAATGAGCTCTAACATGGAAAGTAAGCGTTTCCGGACACATGGCCACATAACATATTTTCTTTGTTTGTGTGTGAGGAATGTTTCCTGAAAGTTTGGCCGTACCTTTTTGTAACACCCTGTATATGGTGAGTAAACAACGGCCGTCCATTCAACTGATAATTTGGCAAAGCTGCATGAATGACGCGACGAAAACTTACACCGACGAAGAAATTAAATGGAAGATTCTGTAATGCAATCATTTCTCCAATTAGATTATCAATTTCTTTGGCTTTTGCGTGCGATTTATCCCACCTTTGATTCCTTTCCACAGCCTGTTGCAGTGTAATCTACTTTTTGGTTTGCTGTGACGTAGTTGTCAATTCCATCGCATCCAATTTTTCTGCCTTTTGTTATGTTTCATCCAGTTTACAAATTTCGTCATATTGTTTTTTATGCATAGCTTTGAGGTGTGATTTCAGTGGTGTAGTCTTATAACAGGACCTTAAGAAATAGTAATAAAAGCATGTTGGTGTTAGCTAAGCGACGATATGCCGAGTTTCTATAAAGAGAAAACAATAAGCTATATATAAACTTCCGTACGAGCGTGGTAGGTGAGCGGTAACGCTTTGGTCTCTCATTCCGGACATCGCGGGTTTGAATCCCTGTCCGGCCATCCAGAGATGGTTTTTTCATGGTTCCTCCCACTCCAGGCGAATGCCGGGGTGATTCCTCCAAAAGGCCATGGCCAAATTTCTTCCCGTTTCTAGACTTCAGTCCTTTCCCGTCTCTAATTACCTCGACGAATACGAGGCGAAAACCAAAAAAAGCTTACACGTCCAATATACTTCTGCTTTAAAACCTGCGGATGCGGGTGGGGATGTCCAATTCTATGCGGAAGTTTCGCACTTGGGGATGCGGAGACCGTTACAACCCTAATTTCAATCCTTAGCGGTGGTGTTGCACTATCTTGGCATTGTGGTGAATGGTGGTTTAGCTACCTCCATACTCAAAATTTCCAAACCGCACCCTATTGTCAGGCTGTAAATTTATTGTGGATTTCGGTTTTTGACAAACGATGGAGGTTCTGCCCTGCATCAAGCACGGCTGGAAGATTTTTCTTAGAACAATAACGTTATAAAATACTATAGTAGTAAATGTAGTCACATTTGATCTAGAAAATGTAATTTTTTTGTTCTTCATGAAGTTTAAGTAGAACAGACGAGGTTGATAAAGTCGGTGGGACTGTTTCCGAACTTACTTAATGAGGTATACTTCCGTGAGGTTGACTTCTATGATTAGACCTATATATCAGATTTTCCATTGCTCATAGGTGAGATGCATAAAAATATTAACGTGTTCCGCTAATAGAGTAGTTAAGTGTCGTGCAAATTGCCGTCTACTCACGCTCGAAATCGCTCTGTTATTCCCCAGGCTCGGCAATGCAGGAACAGCGCATAGTGTCTTCCTCCCCCGAACAGTGCAACAAAGATGGTACATCATAGAAAACTGGATAAGATTGTACAGCAGGGGCATTCTCGAATCTACAGTATATCACTGACTATTACCAACATTTTGTGTACGTTCTATAAATTTAACCGTTGTAGACATGAAGTTTAAAGTGTACGTGTTTGATAAACATATGTAACTGAAGTATTACAAACCATGAGAGCATAACAGTGCAACAAAAACCATAACTTAAGTAAGTTATCTATAGTTACTGACATACATAAAATATACCCTGAATCCACATTTAGTGCATTAATTTTTACGGAAACTTCAAATATATGTGACATCTTGTAAGGATTTGAACCTATTAATGGACAACATTGAACTTACTTTAATGACGTAACTGATATCACTCTCATACATAACTGTAAATAACAAAAGAGCATTCATATGTTCAAGAGAAAAATTGTTCCACTTTTATGAAATGCCGGAACATCGCCACAGAAATGTAGTGCAAAATGCAGATTTTTAATTTTTCATCAACATAGTTGTGTCCCGGCTGTAAGTATCCGAATTTTCCGAAAGCAAGCGTATGCAGTCTTATAGAATGATACAACAGCACGTAGAAAATAACAAGAAGACATATACTCTCCACTCTTTAATTTTTCAGTTACTTCTTCCATCGATTTGACTGTGATGCAGTTCGTACGGAGTGAGCGCCAGCGTGGCTTCGTCCCCAAGCAAGTTTAATATTTGGTGCCTTATGAATTTTATTTAGTCCTCATTTTGTAATAGTAAGATTAAAAACTTTTGGAGGAGCTAGTATATGTACACTTATACGACCTCTTTTTTTTGTTTTTTGGATTGGGTGGCTTGTTTATTGTTGACTTTATTTTCTAGTATGACGTGCCATTGTTGAAGGAGATCATTTTTAGTACCATGTTTGTCTTAAGTACACTATCAGCTAGGAATTCGAAATTATTCCTAATAATAATAGTAATATAATAATAATAATTGATAAAACTGCAATTGAGCGCACGCTCCGGTGCCAATATCCCTACACACCCATGCTTCTCCCTACCTCCTCCATCCCATTTTTGCCCTCAACCAATTTTTACTTTAAATTCTTTCAGTGTTTTCGGTAAATTGTTCATCGCTTCTCTTGGCAATTTATTCCAATCCCTTACAACATTTCCTATAAAAGAAAATTTTCCCACACCCTTATGCCTGCAATCAAGTGCCAACTTGTGGTCATGGTCATCTTTACCTTCCAAGCACCTCCCTTAATTTTCCCACCAATATCTCCCCTAGCTTCATCACCAATATATTCATCAATTGCAATGTTGGTATCTGATGGAGTTATTATTATTACAGTAATTATCACCACCACCACCACCACATGGAATGGGAATGAGTGAATTTCGTAGCTTTAGATGGTGACTGTTTAAACGTGGCATCCGTGGTAAATCACTATGAAAAATGAATTTCAGACGTGCAGCGAAATTAAACATACTTAAATCGAACATCACGTGCGCCATTTGTCCACGTTAGAATGAAAAGAAACGTATGAACTGTCACTCACGTGCATAAACTTATAAACAGTATTCACATTAACTAACACCTAATGTGTATCAGAGGGATGTTTCATTGCTTAAAATCTAGACCTGATATGAAAAAATGGTCTTATTTGGAATCAGGGGACCGATTTCGTATAGAAATGGTGTTTACTTTCAAAAATACCAAAATCATTGTTGCCCAGTGTATTGGAAAGAGTATCGGCTCCCAAATTCCATGCTTTTAACACATCTGACAGAATGGAGACCCTGTTACCACTCTACTTGGCTTCCTACAGTATAATTACGGACTTAAAGTTAGAACAAGATAATATGTCTTGTCACAATAGTATTTGTGAGTGTTGGGTATGCAATAATGTTTGAACCCTATTTTTGGAAATCCTCGTTCAAATTCCGGTCAAGCCATTTGCTTTTTTCCAAATTTTTTATAAACCCGTGCAAATGAATGCTATGATGCTTCTTCCTTAATAGCGTTTGGCCTATTTGCTTCTAGATTTTGGCCTGCAGTGCCATATCTTAATAATTCTAATAAGAGCTCCATAATGCTTAAAATTCAACTTTTGATACGGACACTACCAGTAGCTAGTGTTTAACTACATGGCAAATATATCCGTTGATGCTAGAAACAAGCATATCCAGGTAAAACAATCCTATCATTTTCTCTAGTAGTCAACTGCGAATGGGTTCGGAGTGTTGGACCACGTCATATGCATGTTGTCAGCGCTTAACTAGATTTTCTTCTACCATGCAGTTGTAGATATAAATTCACGACATAATTTAGCCAAGCATATCCCATAAGCAAAAAGGCATAAAACACAAGTAACCAAATTTCGTATGACTAGCTTTTCTAGGTTAACTTTTTATATGAAATCTAAGCATCTGTTTAATGTAGCGTTGGAGTTTGCGATTTCTTTTCAAATGGCTTATGGTCTGGTGGCTCAGTGGTTAAGGCATCGAATCCGTCTCGGCGGGAATTTTCCCGACCTTCACCTCTGGCACAGCCTGCGTGTGAAGTACATCGTGGTTCGACTGACATAGTTGTAACACGGATATGTTCACATCTAAAACAAATAAATTAAAGCCATACGAAGGCTCCACATGAACCTAGTTGGCCTAAACGAACATAAAAACATAATAGCAGCTACAGGGTGTCCAGAAAAGGACTCCTGATTTCAAAATTAAATATCTCAAAAACAAAGATCGATAGAGGAATGCAGTAAACGGTATGTTTATTGTGACAGCTGTAAGAAGTGTATACAGCAGTGTGAAATAATAGTTAGAAAAGCTGCTAACAGATGGCGCTGTACGCTCATATCAGCATACATAAGTGAAATAATCGTATGAAAACAATCTTTGCAAACAATCACATCACAATGTTTTCAAAATGTTGACAATTGGCACATTTCAATGGTGGAACTGATCGCCCTGAGCTTCGGATCACTATTTAGGCATTACGTATAGCGATTACAGCGCCATCTGTTAGCAGCTTTTCTAACTATTATTTCACACTGCTGTATACACTTCTTACAGGCCGGCCTCGGTAGCGTAGAGGCTAGAGTGCTAGCTCCGCGTGCCGAAGGCCGCCGGTTCGAATCCGGCCGCGGGCATGGATGTTAAGTGTTGTGTGAATGTCCTGTCCGTCCTGTGGCGTCCATACACTGAAAGCAATTAAATTACCTTGAGCTGGCTGTATGGCCTCCGTTGCCAAATGCCATTACAAAAAAAAAACACACACTTCTTACAGCTGTCACAATAAACATACCGTTTACTGCATTCCTCTATCGATCTTTGTTTTCGAGATATTTAATTTTGAAATCAGGGAGTCCTTTTCTGGACACCCTGCATAATGATCTCGTCTGTTTGCTCTTGTGTATTTTTTCAACATCAGAACGAGCCTGGTGGGTGAGTGGTAACGCTCTGGCTTCATATTCTGGAGGACGCAGCTTAGAATCCCTGTCCGGCTATCCAGATTTGGGTTTGGTTTCCGAAACTACTCGAGGCGAACGCCGGGATGGTTCATTCATAAAGCCACGGCCGAATTCCTTCTGTTTCCTTGTCCCTAGTCCTCTCCTCGTTCGTATTGACCTCGACGTTGACGAGGCGTAACAAAAAAAACCTACCAGCATCAGCTATTTTGGTTTTTATGTTAACTGGTTTTACACAGACGATATGGGATGGGTTGATTAATGATTGGATGGATATGGATTTCGTGTGATCTTTGATAAATATTGGCATAGTTTCTCAAGTGCATCGCAATCTGCCTCCAGTAATCGCTTACGATAAGGGAACCTACAGTTGAATGTGGAATCCGAACCGCGGAGAGTCCTGGTATACTTCACATTAGCAGATTAGTGGGTCAGGTTGCGAGCCGTGGACCTCTTGATCCGCATTCATGCGCTTAAATGAGCCACCGGAGCAGGCGTAGACGTCATAAGATACTGCAAATTAAGGATTACCGAAAAAGTTGAAGTTCAGAAAATGGACCTCAGATTTTGTCATATCCTAATCATTCAAACTGTGGATATTCCATTAAAATCTGTTGAAGTAGCTTTTGAATGATGCAGGAACATGTGATCCCTTTATAGATTTATAATGAGTAGATTCCTGCTTGAATTGAATTGATACGTAAGTTTTCTGTCGGATCTTCACTTTTAATGTACGTATCGCTCATTCTTATTACTATCCGATCTGCAATAGGTAAAATAATTTTTCACCAGTTTTCTTATAAAATAACTTATAACAGTACTGATAATGTAGCTTTTTGCTTTAAGCAGAATATGAACGTCAGAAAGCTTTACTGTGTCCTAAAATTCTGTGTAAATCCAAAATTTTCAGTTTTTTTAGGAAATTTCTTTGACGTTGTGAAATTTTCAGACGTGCTATAGTTACGCTGGCCAGTGTAGCCAAAGAGTCTGCTGATCCTACCAGTGACCTGGCTTTCGAGGCGGCAGTGGCTGGTTTGACACGTGATTTGGAAGCCGAGAGGGCTAAGCTTCGAGGAGAGGAAGCTGCTGGCCCCGAGGTAAAGTAGACAACCTGCATGTATTTCTATTCTTGAGACTGGTTGCGTTATGTATATTGCCATTACAACAAAATTGAGGTCAAAGAGGTTACCGTAAGGCAATTACATTTCTTTTCCGTATTTGTGTATTAATTAACAGCCAATATCTCTCTTATCAGACAATAAAGTCACTTTAAACACATTGGCAAATTCTTTCACAGCAAACAGCGGTGTTTTACGAAAACCATTCTCGGCTCACTAGTTATTTTCCTTGTTCTATAGGGAGCGTCCATAAACTACGTAGCCTCTGAACCACTTCTCCCCCCACTTAGCCTGACGTGGCTTTTGCCCCTACACCCCCCTCCCCCCACTCTCCCAGCGTGGCATGTGGCTTTTTTCCAGTATTGATTCCAGAAGACATTTTGTATTGTTTTTCTCTTGTTAAACTTCGTAAATTACACACGGAGATAATTATGTGACAGAAATAAATACTCTCATGCTGTTATGTGTTCTGTGCCTTATTTTAACTGTGACAAATAATATAAATGAAAAGATACGTGGCTAGGAACTGAACACCCCCACCCCACGTAGCTCAGCGTAGCTTTCTACCCCCCCTAGACTGAGCCACGTAGTTTATTGACGCTCCCATAGGAGTTTCATACGCCCACGCAGAGGAATAATATGGCGTACCATTCAATAATCTTATGTAGTATCACATTCAATAACCTGACACTACGGCAACTGTAGTTAGTCCTGCGGTAAAGAAATTATTCACGTAATTAGATTGCTGTTGCTGACTCCGGCGAATTGTATTTTCACTAGTGATGCAACGGAAGTGTCATCACGGAAGCAGAAACGGAAACAGATGTCAAAAGTCAATTTTAGTGGAAACGGAAACAGAAGCAGATGCGAAAGACGAGTGTAAATACTATGGCGAAAAAGTACAATTTTTAACAAATATTATTTTTTACTAAATTACATTCAGAATTAAGTAGCCATAAGTTATATTTTATAATAAATAGTTTGGCCACTTTACATCCTGAAATCTATTCCTGTGTTCTTTATATATATTAGACCAATTCCGCTAAATAATTGTTCACTGGCTACGCTGCTGGGGAGCTGATAAATGTCGGTGCATTATTGGCAAAAGATGGTGACATTTGTTCGCATTTGATTTTCACCACATTATTGGATCCTCATGTAGAGGTAATCACTTATCTTTTTGTACTCCCAAAGGTGTGAATGTAACTCCAAAAGTGCATTGTCAGTTGAAGTCGAGACTAGCTGGTCTTCATTCATATTTAACATGGATTCCAACATTTATAATGATGATGACGTATCCTGGACTTCATCCTCTATTTCATTTCGGCACGTTTTAGAGTAAGGTATGGCATCTTGAGTTTGTTATACCTCTGGATTTTCTAGTTCTGCTCATCGTCATATTCAGTAACTTAAACTGAGCCTGCTCCGTAGTTACGCTGGTTTACATCGCGGGTCTAAATGCGTCGCATTAGCGTATTTGTAGTTTTGGTCTGTTTTCCAAATATTGCACTTGCGTTCAATACATCACGTAATCTTCTTGTAAAATTGTTCTGTAATATCAGGTTTTGTCTCTTGTTGTTATAAGAATTTGAGTCAAGTGTCTAATAATTTCTTCAAATAGTTTTATTAATTGCACAAATTTTTTAACATTCATCCAGTCTGCATATGAGATCGTAGCGATTGGGTTTGTGCTTAGGTACAAGACAAGCGAATCCTTGATTTTCAAGAACCTTCCCTTCATGTAGAATATGCAGTCCCATATGAAAAAAAACATTTAAATAATAATTATTGATACTGAAGCTTTCCTTTAGTGAAAGAAGTTTCTAGGATTTATCCAATAGTTCTAGAGATTTTTACCTACAAACGTTACCACTTCAGTTTATAATATTAATTACTAGATAGATAGATAGATAGATAGATAGATAGATATGTTCACTTTGATCCCATGTGAGAATAATCTCGGGGATGTGGAACAGTACATACACTTATTAGTAATGTCAATATTACTATATAATTGATAATATATATTGACAACAAGTTAGTTATGACCCATTAGTATAACCAATATTTCCTGTAATCTACAAATACAATCCAGAGTTAGTTAATACTTATTATGTGGAACAGTGTATAAACTTGTTACCAGCATCTAACAACCAGTTATTTTCTTACCAACCAGTTACCACAACTCATAGCAGTCAATTACTTAAAAACCTGTTAGTATCATAATTTTTTACAGCAGTTTTGAGTGCATGCTATCCCATGTTAGTTACTATATATGAGTGAAATTTTGTAAACAGTGTAATTACTTCATTTGTCAAAAGTTTCAACAGAAAGAAAAACCATATATCATTTTAGTAATTGTGGACAACTTTGTCACCTTTCCCTTCCATACACCATATATACTATTTTATCAGTCATTCTTAGTTACCAAATTCCAAGAAGAAAATTCTTTTACAGAGTAAAATGGATTCTGAAGCAGAAACTCTTTCAGTTTGGACTTAAAGTAGTTGGGTTTTTGTAGATAACATTTAATTTCTGTTGGTAAGACATTGAATAAGGAAGCTCCAGTAAATGTTAACCCTTTCTGTACAATTGACAGTGATTTGTAATCCTTGTGAATATTAATTTATTCCTAGTATTATGGCTATGTATGTCAGCATTAAGATTGAAGTCAGGATTTTCATATGATAGTACAGTGTATACATATTGTGCTGGCATTGTTAGTATACCTAGGTTTTTAAATAGATTTCTGCACGACGTCTGTGGGCTTGCTCCACAAATAGTTCTTATAGCACGTTTTTGCAATTTAAATACCCTCTGTGCTTGTGACGAGTTTCCCCAGAATGAGATGCCATAAGTGAGCAGGGAATGAAAATATGCAAAATATACTAACTTTCTGGTTTCGATATTAGCTATTCTAGATATTACCCTAAGTGAAAATGTTGCAGAATTCAGTTTTTTAAGAAGTTGTTGAATATGCTGTTTCCAGTTCAATTTGTTATCTATACATACACCCAGGAATTTTGTGAAATTACTTTCATTGATTGCTTTTCCTTCTGATATCACATTATAACTGTCCTTTGTTTTATTTTTTGTAACAAACTGACAGTGTACTTATATCACAGAGCAAACAGAAGAAATAATTGTACTCGATGAATTAGAAAGATATTATATAATGATTATTAATTTTAGCATTTACCTGCAGGCCAATCCTAAATGACAGATATAGCAGATCAAGACGATGCTTTTGAATTTTTGCTAGCTCGGCTTGTGCAAACAAGGAGTAGTTCAAATGTGTTGGCATTTTTTCTTCTTCTCAATTTAGCAATAAATTGTAGGAGTCGCTCTAGAGATTCAACACCAGTTCCAATGCAAAGTTGAATCTGGTGTATTGCACAATTTACATCCTCTAAGCCGACAACTACATTGCTCTAACCATGTTAGGTACACGATCACGATACATGCACTGCACTGTTTGGTAATGTGTGCCCCATTCTTCAAAAATAGTTTGATATTTCCCCCTACAATAATACAACTATATAAGGTAACTGTTAACCAGTTTTACAGCTCGAGTCATAAATAAATATTCATTGCCCTTTTTTTTTTTAATTTCCGATGAAAGTTTAAAAGCTTCATATAACTTCTCAAACTCTGCATACTATTCGGCATGTATCCATTTGAGGAGACTAATTAAAGCAATGGTTGTAATAACTTTTCGCGATTATTTTTCACAGTTTGAATCGTCAATCTGAAAGAAATAGATTGTTTTTTTTCAGTAATTGCACTTAACACAACACAAAACTAAAGACTTACGCACTTACTCACGTGAAAGCGCATAATGAACTGCGTTCGGACACATGCAGTCTCCCGCGCCGCCCCGTTGGAAACTTCCGATTCCATTTCCGTTGTAAAACTTTCGGAAGCTGAAATGGATGGGGGAAAACTTGTGAAACTTCCGCAGTTGTGGAAGCAGAAGCTGAGGTCTGTTGCATCACTAATTTTTACTTCCAAAGCAGCTTGTGTTGTAATTGTTCCAGGAGACTATATTATCCTCTTCAAGCTAAATATCGGTATTTCCTTGATCGGACGTGGTTCTGGCGACAGATTTCCCGTAGGAGCTACCCATTGTTGGTCAACAGTCTTCTGAAAGGGATGGGGGATTGAGAAATCCTCAGGGCATCCATTTTACCTGGGGATTTGAAACTGCCCTAGAGGAAGATGAATCTGAAATGATGAGTGGCGTAGAATGTAGACTGAAATGCGAAGCCACTGCATATGAAGACCCAAACGGTATTCTGCGGCTGCTGACTCTTCTGAATTAGATAAGAAATGATTTCATATTCGACAAAAGTCTCCGGAGGTAAGATACCCAAAATGGTTCTCCGAATGCGAACTGCTTAGCGAAAAGTGTGATTTATAACGCGCAAGATAGTAGGCAAATATAAAAGTTCACATTAAATAAACTAGTTGTGAATAGTTGAAAAACAATTATTTGTATGGAGTCAAAACCATGTCTGCACAAACCACGTTATTACTAGCTTATGTGCCAGCTTCATAAGACGGTGAAATATAGAAAATACTTGCCAAAACTGACGACCTACTTCAGTAGGTGAAGGGGAACGAAAATCTGATGATCAAGGGCAATTAGAGTGTTGTAGAGGGAAAATGCGATTTCGACCTAAGATACTAGTGAAAAAGTTGATCATACTTCTGTGAAAAATATAAACTAGTCATATCAAAACGCTATGAGTACTAGGAATATAGAAAAAAAAATTTCAGGTGGTACAGGTAGATAAGCGCTAGATTATCAATTTTTAGAGATTCAAAATAGAGGTTTAGTACTTAAAGTTTACCCTTATGCTGACAAACTTTGACCAGGCCAAGCAGATTCAGCCGATAAGTAAAAAAAATCTCACATGAAAGCAAAATTTGGTGATGTACGTGCGGTAGTAAGACATGGCTGAGTGAAATTAATCTGAAGAACGCGTAATCTGACAGATAATCAAAGCCAGTAAAACTAGGCATACTGAAAGATGGCAGAAAACCGTAAATCGAAGATGTGTTGTTGGTGGGACGAAATATATGGCACAAAAATGCTAGAAATAGAGCAGACAGACAGGACTACAGATGGTTTAGAATATGGATAAAAGCAGATTGAAAGGATTGTAGAGGAATTGTATAAGGCAATGGTCGTTGTTAAATATATGTGGTATTGCAGGACTAAATAGTATTTCGGATAAGTGGAGGTAAGATATATAAACATGAAAACCCCTCTTAAGCTCGGAAGAGACCGATAACCAATGGGAGATATACATAAACTGTTGAGTGGGGATAGCCTGAACAAACATTTTCTGGAAAGAAGGTGGTGTTTATACTGATTTATGACGTTCTATTTTGAGCATACGGTTTGACAGAGCTCTAAAAAAAAAAAAAAAAAAAAAAAAAAAAAAAAAAAAAAAAAAAAAAAAAAAAAAAAAAAAAAATTAACTGAAATGAGGCAGTATTGGATGCCTCCTGAACTGCTAAAATGTAGTAGCAGTCGAAGGATTAATTGAATTAAAATCGAAATTTTATGAAACGAGGGAAATTCCGAGGAATTTAATAAGTCATCTTTATAGTCCAGAAGAAACTTAAAGCCGATGTATACGAAAACTAGCTGTTGCTCGCGAATTCGTAAACGTGGACATAGAATTTTATTACTACAATTGGATAAAAAAAAACTGTAAACTACGTAAATGGTGTCCCAAAAAGCACGGAGTCTGCATTATATAAAGGGAAAGCTATCACTGAACCGGTCTCAAGAGGAGAACCTATTTATTGTAAAAGAGCAACAAAGAGGGGACGGTTAAGTATGGGAAACTGCATACCACACTTCCTCCAACCAAATTTTGTGGTTTAAAATTGTCGCTCTCTGGGGACCTCTTATGCCAACACCGTTTTGTACACAACGTTTTTGGTTTTGCTATCATTTACTAAAATATATAGCCTGTAGGAGTTAGAAACCCATAAGCTAGCTACATGCAGAGTACCCAGGAATGAAGCAACCGCACATAGGTCACATCATTTCCTACTATGTGACAAAATTTTATTTTAGTAAAGTCTCACCTTTTTTTCGAGATATTGATATTTTAAATATTTTTTCGAAACATGTGACTTTGTTCTGTTGATTCAATGCCATTTCTACAAATTAAGACTTTTTGAATCCTGTTTTTTTTTTTAATTTACTGGAAGAAATCTGAGTCATTTAAAAATGTTCTTTTTTTTCTTAAAACATAAAAAAGTATAAAAAAATAAAATGAATATTTTTTTATACTACTTTTAAAATGATTGTTTTATGGTAGTTCAGTCTGCTAAAGAGACCATTTCGCATTTTAAATATTTAGTAAAAAAGGGGATAATAATCTACATCTATACTCTGCAATTCACAAATATTGTGGGTGGCCGAGAGTGCTAAGCACCAATCCTAATTTTGTGAATCCCAATCCCGCACAGAACGAGGGAAGAAGGAATACATAAAAGCATCAGTATGGCATCTTTTTTCTCTAATCTTATCCTTCCTGTAATTGCGACCTAAATAGGTTGGCGGAAGAAGTATTTCATTGCACTCGTAAATTAAAGAATTTAGCATATTCTTCAGTAAATTCAAACGAAAACGACGTCGTCTGTCTGCCAAACAATCCCAGCCCAATTTATGTATCAATTCTGTGACGCTTTCGTAAGGACTGTAACTAGCAGTCACGAATCGAGCGGCTCGTCTCTGTACTTTCTCTAACGTGTCAATCAATCCGATGAGATACGGATCCCACACTCCACAACAGTATTCCAAATGCGGACGCACTAGTGTTTTGCACGCATTTCCTCTCGTATGAGCATTTCAATTTCTCAAAATACGACCTATGAATCGTAATCTAGAATTAGCTTTGCCTACGACAAGTTATGTGCAAGTCCCATCTCAAGTTGTTTTGTACTATTATGCCCAGATACTTCAAGGAATCGACCGTGTCAACAACTGAATTGTTAACTTTGTGCTCGTGAACAAACGGATTCTTTTTGATACTTATTTGCATTGCCTTGCACTTCTTACAGCTAAGCGTAAGCTGCCATTTATGGCACCGTTCCGAAATAACATCCAGATCGCGCTGAATTTCTAAGCAATCGTCGGAACACCTAATTTTCCTATAGATAAGTGCATCATCAACAAACAATCGCAACCTGCAATCAACGTTGTCATCTAGTTCGTTTATAAAAGTTAGGAAAAGAAGTGGTTCTATTACACTTTATTAAGGAATGCCCGAAGTAACATCTAGCTTAAAGAGGCTTTCCCGTCAACGACATACTGTGACCGACCAGTTAGATTCACAAATCTGATCCGATATACCGTATGCTCGAATCTTCGCTAAACGCCTGTTGTGTGGTACAGAGCCGAAAGCTTTTAAAATCCAAGAAAATTGCATCAACTTGTGAACCTGCATCAATAACTTTCATCATGTCATGCGAAAATAGGGCCAGTTGTGTTTCACACAATCTGTTCTTCCGAAATCCGTGTTGGTTTGCTGTAAGTAACTCGTTTTCATCTAGAAAGTATATAATGTTAGAGCATATGACATGCTCCAAAATTCTACTGCAAACAGATGTTAGAGATATGGGTAGATAATTCCTAGGATCTCTCCGATCTCCTTTGTTGAAAACAGGAATCAGCTGGGTTATTTTCCATTCAGAAGGTACTTTTCTCTCTTCTTAAGACTTGCGGAATATACCTGACAAAATTGGTTCGATTTCTTCCGCGTATTCCGAAAATACTCTTACTGCTATACCATCGGGACCTGGCGCTTTTCACCACTTCAGGAGCTTTAATTGCTTTACAATACCTACACTATCAATTTCTATCAGATCCATCTCGAATTCTACGCGCCGTGGAAAAGCTGAAATCTTTTCCATGTTTTCGTCAGTGAAAGAATTTTTAAATTCGGTGTTAAACACGGTAGCCTTGTCGCGGCTGTCGTCAACTTCCCGACCGCCTTGTAGTAGAACTGGCTTATTGTTGTCACTACAACTAAATTTTTTACATACAACCAAAAATTTCTTTGGGTTTTCGGCGAGGCTCTTGGAAAGTGAGTTACAACGAAAGTCATTAAACGCCTCGCGCATCGCATTCTTAACATGTCCTCTTATCTCAGCTAACTTTTCTAAATCATTCCTATACACCGTCCTTGAGCGTGCATGTATCTTCCTTTGCTTTTTAAGTAATCTTTTAACTTCACGTGTATACCACGGGGGATCATTCCCTTCCTTGATTGTCCGTTTCGGTATATGGAAGTCGATACCTTCCCTGACTGTATGCATGAATCGAAGCCACTTCAACCGAGCCTCTTGTTTCTGTGAAGGTAAGGTAATTATACCTCAAATACGTTCTAAAACACTCCTTTGGGGCCTTTTCGAATCTGTAAACTATGCATTCTTTTTTCTTTTTGCGCGCGGCTATTAATTTTACTGTAGCAATTAACAACTTTATAATCACTTATTCCCGTGGTGGTAGAAATGTCCGTAAATAATTAAGGCCTATTTGTAACGAGAATGTCTAAAATGTTTTTGTTACCGTTGTGGCACCGCGTTGATTCAGTGACGAGCTACCCAAGATGAAGATCTGGGAAAAGATCAAGAATAATTTCACAGGCTAATTTATCCCTGCCACCAGTAACGTGGACGTAATTATTCCAGTCGATATACGGAAAGTTGAACTCATCTCCTAGTACTATTGCATGATCCGGAAATTGACGAGCTATATTCCTCACAATATTCCTTAAGGCCTCAGCAATAGTTACATCTGCATCTGGCGGGCGTTAGAAAGACTCTGTTACAAGTTTTATCCCAGTTACGTTAAAAAAAAAGGTTTCCCCTATGGTGCATAGAAATAATAGACAGAATAAATGGAAGTAATAGTTTATATTTCGTTAATTATAAAAATTGTTCAAAATGGCCACCATTTGCTCTTATGTATGGAATAAACCGAACAAAGTCACATGTTTCGAAAAAAAATTTCAATATCTCGAAAATGGTTAGACTTTTACTAAAATAAAATTTTGTCATATAATAGGACGTGATGTGACCTATCTCCGGTTGCAGGATTATCCTTTCACTCCTGGACACCCTGTATAACTGCACAAGGGGAAATGCGTCTTTCGTAAGTGCACCAAATTACTTTCAGTGTCTGTCCCTGGGATTTATTGATAGTCATCGCATACACATCTATACTGTATGTTGTGTCTGTACATGAAATTTATGAACAGATCATACAAAAATTCGTTGCGAGGGAAACAAAGCCTGAGCAACCGATATACCATTACAGAGACTTGTACATTGTACCCTTCTGTCACCGGTCGGCTAGTTTGAAAATTTCATCACCAAATGTTTAGCCAGGAAAATGTTTTCCTATTTCCTTTCTAATGATGCATAATATTTCCTTATGAGTGTCTATCAACATCGTAAAAACGTAAGAGACAAAGTTACTTTCACATTTATAATTTTAGTGTAGATTAATGCGCTAATCCTATCTTCACATACTGGGAGATTACTGACTAGTAAAACATACAGGACAGAAAGTGAGAGGAGAGAATGTGAAGGTCGGTTTGCTATTAGGAAAACTCTGGGTACAAGAGAAGAAACTTAAAATGAATATTCGTAGAGGGTAAAAGTAGGAGGGTACAAGAAAATGAAAGAATGTGCGTGTGGGGTCGCAATTAAATAAATTAAATTCTTCCGTTAAGATCGATAATGCAAGGATGGATCGAGAACGCAAACACTGTTGAACTATCTTTGGTTTTAGAAAAATCTTTTAATAATGTTAGAGGTTACAAAATTTTCAAAACTGATCTAAAATTGAAATAGAGAGTCTTTAAAAAAGAATAAACTGATTTCATTAAGCTGTAGTTTCATAGCCGAAAATAGTAACAAAATTGCAACAGTTACATGTATTTGACTGAAGTAAACGTTTCTCCAAGTGTTCAATATGACCACCACCCGTAGCACAGACCACATCAAGGCATTAGGAGAATGCCTCCCAAACGGATCCACTGAATTAACCACTTTTTCTCATCCAGTGTAATGGCTAGTAGTGGAACATAAACATTGTCCTAGACCTAGCTGCAAGGAGTTAAGTCTGGGGATCTTGGAGTCCTTACGGAGAGAGCACGATCCTGAACACTCCTGCGGCCAATCCACCGCTGAGGCACAGTTTCACTAAAAATGCTCGCACTGAAAAGCTCCGGTGGGATGGTGCTCCATCTGGCTGGAACAGTCGTATGAGTGCGTTTGTAACAAAGGGAAGAACCAGGTTCTTATCATTTCGAGATAGCTTTTTCCTGTGACAGCGTTTTCCATAAACTCCGACGTTAATAACGGCACAGAACACATTCACAAAAGGGGAGACACGTTCGTGCTCTGGTCCACGTGGATGCTCGGTTCCCCAAATCCGTAAATTGTGAATGTTGACATGGCCATTGACATGAAAGATTGTTTTCATCACTAAAAATGATACGTGAAACTGTGTCATCCCTTTCCACGTCCAGCGTTTCAGCGCAGTATTCCATCAGCAAAGACTACACCGTGGTACCAACTTGTGTCAAGTGCAGAGACCTCGGACATGTGAGTAAACACTGCCAAATGGACATAGAGACTTGTAGTCATTGTGGTCAGAACAATCACAAGCGTGATCAGTGTGATAAGAAGTCGATGCCTCAAACGTGCATCCCATGCCAGAAAAGAGGTAAGTCATGCAAAAACAAAGGAAAGGATTGTCCCACGTATCAACTGCTATTGCAACGCCTAGTTAACAGAATAGATTATGGCTAGTCTACAATCCAGTTGCAGGATAGATCAAGAAATGATGGAGAATATAGCAGATCTGATATACAGAGCAGTTGAAATAGCAGTTGGAAAAGTGGGAATGAAAAATCAAAAGAAGAGAGGCAACCCCCCATCTCGTAGACGAAGAAATGCTGCAAGAGCCGAAACATTTAGGAAGAAGAAGGCGATGGAAATGCAGAAAATGATGGTAAGCGCCGGCGTGCAAACAGATCGGCAGCTGTTAATAGACGAGCAAATAGACGAAATTTCCTCCACCTCTGACTCGTATTATTGCCAGCGTTTTGTTAGAGGCGGTGGGCTCGGATATTCAAAAGAAAATGAATATCATCTTCGCAAACCAAGTATGCGTACCAACCAAATAAAACACCCGAACTTTGTGAAAAGTCAACCGAATGCCATTACTGCAGATCCAGCGGTATTGTACGCCGATTTTGAGGATACACTTCGGCTAACTAGACTCGAAGAAGTGCATACACTTACACTTGCCCTCCGACATTTGACAAGAGTCCTCCATCCTGGCGGTAAAAACATAACGTTCCCGCAACCTTCGGCAATCGACAGAATACAACTGAGGTCACTAAATTTTCCAACAGATCCATCTCAGCTCCTGACACTAGTTCACAAGATTTTTGAGAGAAGAGGAGAAATATTTGATCCTGAGGAAACATACAAGCAGTTTGTCATGACCCATGGACGCATTCTGCTAGATACAAGACTACCTTGGCCCCAGTGCAATGTGCACACAAGACACCCGTAAATTCTATGTTAAAAGTTACTCAGCTGAATACTAAAGGAAACGCCATGGTTCTACATGAAATCAGAAAGGTGGCTGAGGAATTGAGATCAGATATTCTTTGTCTACAAGAACCGTACTCCTGGCAAAGCAAAATCCCGCACATGCCTGTAACATCACGAATAATCACAGAGGGCAATAACCCAATGGCAGCAATAATCGTTTTAAATAAACAGATAACAGTTACAAAAATTACGCAGTTATGTGATGAACACACAGTATGTGCTGAGATAGGAGCAGCATGGGGAAGCTTCATAATGGTAAGCATGTATTTCCAGTACAGTGACGAGATCTTCCCATACTTAGATAGAATACGGCAGATAGATGCAGCTCTGGCAAATTATCCACTAGTTATTGCAGCGGACGTCAATGCAAAGTCTGCTCTTTGGCACAGCAAGAAGACTGACAGGAGAGGGCAACTTCTAGAAGAACTGTTAAGCGAATTGGGTCTAGAGGTTAGAAACCAAGCACATAATCCTCCTACTTTCTGTAACAGTGTTGGCGCAAGAACAAATATCGACGTAACAATTACAAACATTCATGCGGGGAATTTGCTTTGGGGTTGGAGAGTGCTTGACAACATGACAACAAGTGATCACAATTTGATTGTCTTTGAACTGGGCAGAATGCAGACAGAAGAAAACAGTGGCAACAGAAACATTAAAACAGTATATAACATCAAGAAAGCTGCATGGGGAAAATTAAGGAATGTGTTCATTCCACCGGATTTGCCAGAAAACCACTTCGATGTAGACAAAGCCGCAAGAGAGCTGACAACTGCAATACAAAGTGCCATGAAACGGGCGATACCACTAAAAAAGATAGTAGATCCCACTGACAAAATATGGACAGAAAAACTTAAAAAACTACGACTAAACATGAGAAGAGCTAGGAGAATGTATCAACAAAGCATGGTGGCAGCAGATAGAAGTTTCCTCCTTGAAAACTACAGGCAGAAGAGGCAGATTTTCAAAGACGCGATGAGAGAGACAAAACAAAAATGCTGGGAAGTCTTTGTGAGGGAAAACCTCATGAACAATCCATGGGGTATTCCTTACAAAATAGCTGCAGGTAAAATCAGGCCTCCCACAATATTGTCGCGTTGGAACCGGGACAGGTGTGAATTCGAAGGTTACTTGTCAATGAACACAGCACTTAAACTGAGAACAGGTTTATTGAGAACTCAAACATACACGCAGCACTGACTGCCTCTTGGGCAGAATGCTCTTCTATTTATACACAGATAGAACGTACTAGAGATTACAAGAGTAGTTAACAAATGAAATGTGTAGAAGTTACAAGTGACCTTAGGAAACATGTAGAATCTTCTGGAAATAATAAACAGAATTAAATAATTTTTGTCAGTGGGCGGGATTGAACCGGCGACCTTCGGTACCGCAATTCGTGACGCTACCCGCTGCGCCATGCTGGCAGACGGTACACTGGCGTTCATGCGGCATTGCTCCCTCTCCTGAGGAAAACAGCGTCCCGCTGTTAGATTTCTTTTGGGGCACGCTGAAGTGTCCTGGATCTTGATCTTGTCGTGGGTCCTCTGTATGGCAGTTCTAGGAGGGCCCCTCCTGTTTGTACTATTATCTTCCTGTCCGACTTCCTCAGTATCCAAACCGTCCTCAGAGTCCTTGAACAAGAAGCTGGTTGTGCCTAGCTGCTCGTCAGGATTGTAGTAAGGCTTCATGCGGAGGACGTGAACAATGTCCCTTCGCTTTCGTCGTTTCGAAGACGGCTCATAATCCTCGACTTCGTATGTGACGTCTGACCGGCGGCGTATGACACGATACGGACCAAAGTACCGCTTCAGTAACTTTTCTGATAGCCCAACCTTCCGGACAGGGGTAAAAATCCATACGAGATCTCCTGGGTTGTACGCAACAGGTCGGTGCTTGCCGTCATACCGCTGACGGTCCCTCTCCTGGGTGGCCAGTGTTCGTATGCGAGCCAGCTGTCTTGCTTCTTCGACCCTGGTAATGAGCTGTTTTATATAGTCATCCTGAGTGTCGTCCGGCTGGAATGGGAACAGCGTATCCATTGTGGTCTCAGCTTCACGGCCATGGAGCAGAAAAAACGGAGTGAAGCCTGTCGTATCTTGCCTTGCTGTATTATAAGCAAATGTGACCACTGGCAGTATTGTATCCCAATCCTTCTGCTCAACATCCACATACATCGACAGCATATCGGCTAATGTCTTGTTGAAGCGTTCTGTGAGACCGTTTGTCTGAGGGTGGTATGCAGTTGTCATCCTGTGGACAACGTCGCATCTTGACATGACCTCTGATACTAGTCTTGACTGGAATACCTTTCCACGATCGGATATCATCACACGTGGTGCTCCATGCTTCAAAATAATGTCTTCTACTAGAAATTTTGCAACCTCTGGAGCTTCTGCAGTCGGCACAGGTTTGGTGACAGCGTAGCGCGTGAGGTAGTCGGTGCAGACTATTATCCATCGGTTACCGGTTGTCGACTTCGGGAACCTCCCCAAAAGGTCGATCCCAATTCGGTGGAATGGAACTGCTGCAGGTGGAATTGGTACTAGATGACCTGGAGGTAATTGCGGCACATGTTTCCGTCGCTGGCACTCTTTACAGTGACTCACATAATGCTTGACAGATCGGTAGAGACCCTTCCAGTAATACCTGCGTCTGATTCGGTCCAGGGTCTTCACAAATCCCAGATGACCGGATATTGGAGCGTCGTGGAAATACTTGAGAATAGCTGGCTGGAGATGAGCTGGAACGACCAGAAGCCACTTGGGGCCTAGTGGATCGTAGTTGTTCTTATACAATGTCCCATCTATCAATTGAAACTCTCCTTTGGCCGGTTCTCCTTTCTCCAAGGCGTCTATGGTTCTTAATAACTCTGAATCTTCCCTCTGTTCAGCTGCAACGTCACCTAATTCAGCGAGGGCTGAAATTCCATTCATGCTGTTGTGTTCTATTAAAGGATTCCTTGAAAGGCTGTCGGCATCCTTGTGTTTGCGTCCGTTTTTGAATACCACCGTGACGTCGTACTCTTGAAGTCTAAGTGCCCATCTTGCTAGTCGACCTGATGGATCCTTCAAGCTGGTTAGCCAACATAAAGAATGGTGGTCTGTTACGACGGTGAAAGGTTTGCCGAATAAATACGGACGAAACTTGTTGATAGCCCAGACAACTGCGAGGCATTCTTTCTCGGTTGTAGAGTAGTTTATCTCGGGCTTAGAGAATACTCTTGATGCATAGGCTATCACCTTCTCAGCACCTTCCTGAATTTGCACAAGCACTGCACCGATCCCATAACCGCTGGCGTCAGTGTGAAGTTCAGTTTCTGCATTCTCGTCGTATAAGGCTAGAACTGGTGCGGAAGTTAGAGCCTCCTTAAGTGCCTGGAAAGATCTTTCTTTAGTTTCATCCCAGTAAAACTTGGCGTCTCCCTGCAAAAGTTCTTGCAGTGGACGTGCCATGTTACAGAATCCTTTTATGAAACGCCGGAAGTATGAGCACAGCCCAAGAAAGCTTCTCACATCACGAATGTGCTGAGGAGTTGGAAATTCCATGACTGCCCTTACTTTATCTGGATCAGCGCGGACGCCATCTCCGTTGACCAGGTGCCCCAGGATTTTTATCTCTCTGGCGACGAAGAGGCACTTCTTCGGATTGAGGCGGAGTCCTGCAGTCTGAACACACTTCAGCACCGTTGACAGGCGACTCAGATGTTCTTCAAATGTTTTCGAGAAAACAACAATGTCATCTAAATAACAAAGACACGTCGTCCACTTAAGGTGTCGAAGTAAGTTGTCCATCATGCGTTCGAATGTGGCCGGAGCGTTGCATAATCCGAATGGCATTACTTTGAATTCATAGAGGCCATCAGGTGTAATAAAAGCCGTCTTTTCTCTGTCAGCTTCGTCAACCTCGATTTGCCAGTAGCCTGTCTGCATGTCCATGGTTGAGAAGTATGTAGCTCCTTTCAAGCAGTCTAAGGCGTCGTCGATGCGCGGCAGTGGGTAGACATCTTTCTTTGTGATTTTGTTCAGCCGCCGATAGTCGACACAGAATCGCCACGTACCATCCTTCTTCTTTACGAGGACCACCGGAGATGACCAAGGACTCTCCGAAGGTTGAATAATGTCATTATGCAACATCTTCTCCACTTCCTCTCGAATTATTCGCCTTTCGACTGGTGACAATCGGTACGAGCGCTGGCTAATGGGCGGATGATCCCCAGTATTGATACGATGCTTTATCGTGGGCCGTTTCGTCTGACCTTTTTTTTGCTGGGGTGTGAATACACCAGAGAATTGGCGTAGTATAGCTAACACCCGGTGGTGTTGTTCCTTGGTCAGGCCGGACCCTATTGGCAGTTCCATAGTTGTTTCCTCCAGCGTGTTGTCGGTACTAGTAACAGAGCATGGATCTTCGTTAATGACGTTGAGCTCGCCCTCCTGGACTGGTTCAGCTGTCCCTATGCACATTCCCTTGGGGATAATTTGTGACTGCTCGTGACAGTTGGTGATCCAAATGTCTCCTCGACCACCGATAATGCTTATGATAGCCGCTGGTATGTAGATTTCTTTCGTGAGCCTAATAAACTTTCTACTATCGACAAGCACTTCAAGGTTGCGGTCGTCCGTGTTTTTGACTGGGACTCTTCTCATTGCGAACGGCGGGATTGTCACGTTGTCAACGGCGAATAACTTCCCAGAAGATTCTGTGTTACGTGTACCCGTCGCAACGACTTCTTCAATTTGCAGCTCAGACGTTCCACAGTCAATGACAGCTTGGGATGCCTTAAGGAAGTCCCATCCAAGGATGACATTATGACTACATTCTGTTAAAATGACAAATTCAACTGGCTGGGTCCTGTTGTTGATGGTTATTCTCGCGACACAAGCTCCAGCTGGCTGGACGTACTTTCCATTTGCGACCTTTAGCACAGTTGCCCCCGTATCACGGAACATTGTCTTCTTTAGTGTGCGACGATAATTGTCCGACAATACGGAGAAAGAAGCTCCTGAATCAACCAGCGCCCGGACAGGTTGGCCGTCGATTATAACGTTGATGAGATTTCCCGACATCTTAGTGACTGTCATCCATGGAGGATTTTCATCTGCGGCGGCCTCACCTCCGTAGATGGTCGCCTTGCTTAGTTTTCCTGCGTGCGGCGGCTAGGGGAGCGGCTGGTAGCTCTGTCCGGCGACGATGAACGGCAGCGGCGCGTCGGGGATCGACCTCGTCTAGGGTACGGCGATGGGCTTCTTCCCGTAGGTCGACCGAACTCGTCAGCGGGTGGCTGCCTGGGGTAGAACTGTTCGGATGGCGGACGTCTTGCGGCAAAATAATCGTCAAATACTCGTCTTCTCTCTCTGCAGTAGCGTATGACATGTCCAGGGCGCCCACAGTGGAAACATACTGGCGCGTTGTCTTCTGTCCTCCAGACGTCCGTTCGTCTGCGGGACGTCATAGGTGCCGGAGGATTTGGTTGTGGCCGTGTCGGCCGGTTCCTAGGCTGCCGTTTGGCAGCTGCAGCATACGTCATATCAGGGCGAGGCCATTCTTCACGTCGAGTGCGATTGGCTCGGCAGACAGGAGCTATTGTCTGAAATACCTCTTTTTCCGCCGCGTCGGCTCCTTCATGACCCACTGGGCTTACATCCATGGCCATGATCTGATGCTCACTCGGTTCAAGAGTCCCAGCTGCCATGAACTGTTGTAATTCTTCTCTCACAATTTGTCGTATGAGAGACGCAAAGTCGTGCTGGTCTTCCACAACTGCCATAGGGACTACGTTGGGAAGTCTGTCATACTTCTTTCGCCCAACCCTCCTTTGTTGCATCTCCTCAATCCGCTGGCACCACTTGATGAACTCTTCCGTCGTAGCGACGTCTTTTATCAGAAGAGCTTGGTACATGTCTTCTGCAATACCTTTCATTAGGTGCGTGATTTTGTCGGCTTCAGTCATATTCGGGTTGACTACGTTGCATAGGGCCAAAACATCCTGTATGTAAGATTGCGTCGGCTCCCCATGTCGTTGGGCCCGGTTCTTCAGTTGTTCTTCCGCCGAGCGGATTTGTCGCTGGTGGTCCCCAAACGTTTTCTTAAGTTCCGTCTGGAACATTTCCCAGTTATTCAGTTTTTCTTCGTTGTTCTCGAACCACTGCTGGGCGGTTCCGTCCAGATAGAAATAAACATTTGCCAAGCACATGGTATGATCCCACCTGTTGTACTTGGCGACTCGGTCGAACCCTTTTAGCCATTTGTTAGGATCCTGTCCAGCGTCTCCAGAGAACACCGATGGGTGTCGAATGTGCAGCTGGCTTGCCGCCATGGGTTTCCTAATGACGCGGACTTTCGGAAGGACGTACTGAGTATATCCTTTGTAGTCCGGTTCCAGTCCGTGTAGGCGGCGACTTTTACGTTGCCTAATCGGAGCCACGACGATGCAGCTGTTGCACAGGGTACCCGGCGCCTCCACCAAACTATGTCGCGTTGGAACCGGGACAGGTGTGAATTCGAAGGTTACTTGTCAATGAACACAGCACTTAAACTGAGAACAGGTTTATTGAGAACTCAAACATACACGCAGCACTGACTGCCTCTTGGGCAGAATGCTCTTCTATTTATACACAGATAGAACGTACTAGAGATTACAAGAGTAGTTAACAAATGAAATGTGTAGAAGTTACAAGTGACCTTAGGAAACATGTAGAATCTTCTGGAAATAATAAACAGAATTAAATAATTTTTGTCAGTGGGCGGGATTGAACCGGCGACCTTCGGTACCGCAATTCGTGACGCTACCCGCTGCGCCATGCTGGCAGACGGTACACTGGCGTTCATGCGGCAATATCAAATATGTGTGAGGGAAAAATTTCTTGTGATGAAATCAGTATATCAAAACATGAAGTACAAATGGAAGTGACTAACGACAGGAAGGGGTAAAAGGAAAAGAAAAAATAGGAAATGCATAAACCAGAAATGGAGGAGTGCAACAGAAGTAGGATAACTTACTCCTGCAGTCCAGTTACTGGAGTTAAAGTTGAAAGAAGAAAATAAGTGGAAAAATATCATCATAATAGAACGATACAAATGGTTTGAAAAATTGTAGATAGAGAAATACAGAAGTTCAGGTTAACAGAACAGTTCTGCAATTAGTGCTAGGCATGAGAAATCAATATGGAAAATCGTAACTAGGTTCGATGATTGTCAGAGAGACAGCTGAAGTGTTAAAAATAAGGCAGAAAGAAAATATTGTGAAGGGAAAGTGGTGGGAATAGAAAATACCAAAGCCAATTTGAATGAAACAGCTGCACAGAAGTAGTTGAGACACATGAAATGGCCATGTGTGACAACATGGTATATCACACAGAAATTGTCAGAAAATGCGAGGATTTAAAATGCAGATAAGAAAGGTAGTAATAATAATTTTATGTGGTCTTGAAAACCTACAGACAGTGCTTCTTGCTGGCTGCACAATCCGTCTATCATGGTTGCCTAAACAATCCTGGTAGTCCCATCTGGTATAGGAAACCTATAGTTTAATAAGGAATTTGAACCACGGGGTTTCCTAGCATCTTTACATTAAGAAAGCAAAGCTTTTTCAGAAAGAAAAATCTGTTTTAAGGTCCATAAAAATTCCATCCGAGTCTAGGATTTGATCCAGGGAATTCTCGATCCCCAGTGACATGCTTTCAGCAATTGAGCCACCAGCTCAATTTCTAGTAAGGAAGGTGACACAAAATGTAACATAGGCATTATAAGAGTGACCAATGGGACAAATGTACAAAGTAGGTAACATCCCCAAAAACTTATTGAGTAGCAAGCAGTGCCATGGAGTGATATTAATACAAATGGAGAAATTAAAACCATTTACTTACCACAGTAGAAGAAAAGAGGGCTGTGGCAAATACAAAAAATATTGGAGGTTATGCCCTCACTCATGCACTTAATGGTTGATACACCTGGCTAAATAAACATGTGCACCTGCAGTAAACTTAAATGGTTTGAGGTGGACCACATGGTTCAGAGCAGAGGTGGGAGAAGACAAAAATAATATCATTGGATATTATATATGTGAAAAAATTAATTATTAAGTAAAGTATAAGATAATGTATAGTATGGTAACATCTAATGTGGGCATTAATACCTATTTATAAATGGAAATATCTCCAAGTGGATTAAAAATTTCTGAAGCAATACCAGGATTGAACAATGATGACAATAGGACCACAGATCAACAGACATGTCTCAATATTTACTATTGAAAACTTAATCAATAGACTACAGCCAAATGTTCAGAGGTAAATAATTTATATGGTGACAAGCAATTAAACATTTAAGTCAAAGCATTGAGGATGCCATTATGGCTATAATGCTAGATTTTATGACCACTGGAAAGCCTTC
>JARYHS010007348.1:0-39613 GCA_031002005.1 Vandiemenella viatica
TTTGTCTGGCAATTTGATGTATTGTGTATTTCGATGCAGTTCTATTTCACCTTTTCCAATATCCAGCAATTGCTTACAAAATACTTGTGCCGATGGATTATTTTGCAACTGTACTCGTATGTTCATGATCAATCAAAGTGTTTTGACATTCAGCCATAAAACCGATTGTTTTAAACATACGTTAATCTCATCGGCAAAATTAGAGCGAGGAATCACTGGTTATGACTGTCAGAAGCCACCAGATTCTTGCACACGACGCTCAGCTGTCCTGATTCTTTGAACTTCCTTACTTGCCGCGATTTATGTTGCTGATTGATGAGCTCTCTCGTCTAGCGTCGTGCCTCTCTGCTACACGCATTGTCGAGGTTAGATTCTTTGGCGACATTTCACTGAAAAATATTTTAATTACAACAAAAAGTGCCTTTCTGAAAGCCTTAAAATAAGACACTATAATACAGTGGTGAAACCGGAATTTTTGGGTCAATTAAAAAATACAGTAAAATGGAAGTTAAGAAATAATGAGGAAATATATAATAACATTGAAAAATAACAGAAAAAGAAGAATTATATTTTTTTCGATACATTTATAGCATGGATGACACCAGGCTTTCAAGGTTTAGAAAGATTTGAAACGAAATAATACCAGTGAACTGTATGGAAAGAAAATTTTTTCGATAGCAGACTTTGAATATGGCAGGATTCAAAGGTAGTGAGGAGTGCAATAATGAAGGAGTAATGGGGAGGAAGAAAGAAAAAACAACAGGAGAGGAATTGAAATTGACACGTGGTCTCTAGCTGAACAAAAAGAAGAAGAAAAATGATAAGCTAGCGAGAAATACTACACGATTAGAATTTATCGTAACGTTTTCTTCAATGTTATATTCATGTGTGTAATTACTTTTTCGTTAGGTATAATGACTCACAAACGATGAACAACAATACAGTATAATTATAACACAATACACAGCACAATTATTGAAACAGAACTTGATCTACTGGATGATTACACAACCTAGCTAACCAAGTGTTGTATCGATAAGTTAACACATCGCCATCTGTTAGAAACTTATGGAACTATAATAATAATTTCGTGTGGTCGTAATGACCTGGTGACATTGTTTCTACTGGTTGGGCATTCTGCCACTGTCGTAGGCGCCTTTACCTAGCCCACCCATCCTGCCTGGTACAGGAGACCTACATTTTAACGTCGAATCCGAACCAAAGTACCGTCCTGGTGTATTTCACCTTACACAGCATCCTGCACTGGTGATTAATGCCGGGTTAAGTGTCTATAAAAATCCCCGCCGTGACAGGGACTCGAACCGGGGATCTTCCCATCTCCAGTCAGACGCCCTAACCACTAAGCCAGCAGACCGCTTATCATTGGTGGCTTACAAATAATTACAAACCATTGTCCTATGACAAACATTTAATGAACATTTATTTCACAAATAATAAATATTGAGGTCTATAATCCAGATAAAAACTATCCTATCTTTTAAGTTGGACTAAATTACACACAGTAAGCCAAATTTCCTCTAAATCGGTTATGTAGTTTCGGAGTTCATCCCGGACGAACATCGTGACACGAGATTTTTATATATATAAAGATAAACAAATATGGCAACAACAGCTGAATTGGCATTATTTACTAAATAATAATTAATTATGTTAATAGGCAACTACAGAAAAAAGTAGTATAAAATAATTATGAATTGTGATAAGTGTTCATCACTGCCTTCAACAGTCTTTCCTTATTTTCACAAACTTAGTCTTAACTTTGGGAACCATTCCCTGGATTTGTGTTTATACTGATCAAATGCAGATGCTTTCATATATCAGTAAATTTCTGTAGAAGTGACTAGTTTGCCTCTCTTATGCTATGCTTTCTGTAACAAGGAAAAAAGACAGAAAGAAAATGGAAAAGGGGAATGTGGAGGAGAGTCATGTTATATTTGGTAAGAGTTTATGTTTAATGGGGAAATAGAATAAAGTATGTCATAATAATTGCAATTGTAGTGCATATCAAAAACCCCAAAACATTAACTATTCTGGAAATTTCTTGGACGATCACAAGAAAACTGTCAAATACTGTGTTTGGTATTATGTTCAATGCTTTTATTCTTCACTCTATTAAGCTCTTATACTAATATTTAACTGTGTTGGTGAACTAATGTTGTCAGAAAAAAACGTAGAAAATTGTCTCGTAATGAACCACTATGCTAGCAGTACAGTATAGTAAGTACAATATTCTGTATGGCAAGATCTTCAGAAATGGAACAAGGAATGCAACCGTTTTTCACAATCTTTAGACCTCATGGGGTGTTTTACATACCACTTGTGTTGTTACATAAAGACATTTATTTTATACCTGCAGATGGTATAGTCTGCCTTTGTGCAAAAAAATAATGCCATCAACAGCCTATTATAATAAATTATATTAAAAGATTTTAGTAGATCCAGCAAACATCCAGTCTTTAGCTTTAATTGAGGCATGTAAGCTACCTAGGATTGGTTTGTAATGCGAATAAAATATTGGGTGGAAGGGACTGAATGAATAGCAAAAATGAAAAATAATAATGTAAAAATTAGAAACATGTTGCAAGAATAAATGCCATGAGTTGATATTAATATGAAAAGGAAAAATAAAATAAACCCATTGCTTACATATTCCATAATTCACCCTGCCACAATGACAGGAGTACACTCTAACCTAACATTGTGCATCAACTTCTACCTTTGTGTATTTGTAGTGTTTTTGTTACTGCAACACTCCTTCCTTCAACTATTGTAAGCATTGGATGTATTTTATCTTTCCTTTCCATATTAAGGAAGTAATTAGATATAATAAGAAATGGATGGAATGTGTAACACATACGGAAGACACCAGATAATCAAATGTCTTAAAAGCCAAAACAAAGAAGATTGGCTGGCCTAAGAATGGTTAAGCAAAAAAAAATGTGTAAGACAAGACAAACTAAAAATGGTTTAAGCCTTGAAAATGATCATTATGATTAAGGTTAAAAATTATTAATAAACACATACATACAAGGCTAGGGCAAAAATTTCTTTTGGTACACAGAAGGCAATGCTATGAATTAATTTATATTTTTGTGAGGATGATGCACATGGTGCAGTTAGGAACATCACTCTTCAGTCTGATCTGTGAAGTAGTTTTCTCCATTCAGCTTTTGGAACAAGTTAACGGGAACATAGAGCCATCAATTTATTTTTTATTTTTTGATGATTTATTGCCAATGGAAATTCATTCAAATTTGGTTAATGTTTATATGGAATCTGCTCCGACATTTTCAGCATTGAGAAAATGGGTAGATGAATTAAGCATAAGAACAATAATCAAAGTAGGGGGTCGAAGCTGGTGGCTCAGCACCAAAAAAATGCAAAATAAACTTGATCATGGGTAGTGTTTTCTGAGATGCAAAAGGGATTATTTTCATTGATAATTTTGAAAAGGTAAGACAAATAACTGACAAACACTCTAGAAGTTTTTTGGAGAAATTGGATGAAAAAAAAAAAAAATTGAGGAGAGTCCTACAATATGAAAGAAATTTTCATCTTTCATCACAACACCACTTCTGCCAACAAAATTGCTTTGGCCCTGTTTGCACAGATGAGGCTCTGGCGACTGAAAGATTCCAGGTATAAGTAGTCATCCACTGCTTGCCAACGGCATCCAAAAGAAAGGTGAAAGAGCGGGGAGCGGTTCAGGGCACCCTCTTGCCCTTGTGGTTGGAAACAGCCCCTAAAGGTTGATGAATCAGAAATGGTCAACGGCATGGGGATGCAGAAGGCAATGGGAAACCACTGCATTAAAGACCAGAAGGGTATCCAGAGGACATGTAATCCTCCAAATTACATGTATCATGATGGCTTCTACCTGGGTAAAATAGTCCCCCAATTGGATCTCCGGGTGGGGACTGCTCAAGGAGGAGTCATCAGAATGGATACAAACATTCTGCAAGTCGGAGCATGGAATGTTAGAAGTCTGAATAGGGCAGGTAGGTTAGAAAACTTAAAAAGGGAGATGGAACAACTTAAGTTAGATGTTGTTGGGATTAGTGAGATTAAATGGAAGGATACACAGGATTCCTGGTCTGGGGAACACAGGATAATTAGCACACAAGCTGTCAATGGAGTCACCGGTGTAGGATTTGTAATGAACAAGAAAGTAGGGAAACGGGTGAGTTATTATGAACAGTTTAGTGACAGGATTATTTTGATGAGGTTAGAAACTAAACCCATCCCAACAACATAAGTACAAGTGTATATGCCAACGTCACAGGAAGATGACGAAGAAATAGAAATAATATACGCTGAAATTGAAGAATTAATCCAATATGTGAAAGGGGAGGAAAATCTAATAATCATGAGTGATTGGAATGCAATAGTGGGAGAAGGAAAAGAGGGGAATACTGTAGGAAGTTTTGGTCTAGGAGAAAGAAATGAGCAAGGAAGCAAGTTGCTAAAATTTTGTGAAAGATATAAGCTAGTAGTGGCAAACACACTGTTTAAGAATCATGCAAGAAGAATATACACCTGGAAATGTCCTGAGGATAAAGGCAGATATCAGCTAGATTATATCATGGTCAAACAGAGATTCAAATATCAAGTTCTAGACTGTAAAGCGTACCCAGGAGCAGACATAGACTCTATTCATAATTTGATAATAATGAAATGCAGGCTCAAATTTAATCGAATAAGGAAGCAGTATAAGCAGAACAGACTGGAATTAAATAAACTGAAACACGAGAGAAAAATTTGCAGAAATGATAGTCTTAGGTCTAACAAATAACTCTGAAATGAGCTCAACAGAGGATGAATGGAATACATTAAAGACCGAAATAATGAAAGCTGGTCAAGAAACATTAGGCTTTAGGGAACGATCTGCCTGTAAACCTTGGATCACAGAAGAAATTTTGGAGCTGATGGATCAGAGGAAACGGTACAAAAATGCTCAGGATGAAGCAGGAAGAGAGCAGTACAGGCAATTTAGAAATCAAATAAATAGAAAATGCAAAATAGCAAAAGTAAAATGGCTACAAGAAAAGTGTAAAGAGTAGAAAAGGAAAAGGTCGTAGGTAAAGTAGATGTTGCATATAGAAAGATCAAAAAGAATTTTGGAGAAATGAAGAAAAGAGGCATGAACATTAAAGCTACCGATGGGAAACCTCTTTTAAGCTCAGAAGATAGAGCTAACCGATGGAAGGAATACATTGAGAAACTGTATGTTGGGAAACGACTTGAACAATAGTGTAATGGAAAAGGAAGGCAATGTCGACATTGATGACTTAGGAGATCCTGTTTTGAGGACAGAATTTAATAAAGCTCTGAATGGCTTGAAAGCAAATAAGGCAGTTGGAATTGATGAGATCCATGCAGAACTTCTTAAATCCCTAGGAGAGGAAGGAATCGAAAGATTATTCAAGCTGATATCAAAAAGTTATGAAACAGGAGAAATTCACATATTGGAATAAAAATATAATCTTCACGCTTCCAAAGAAAGCACAAACCAACAAATGAGAGAATTATCGCACCATTAGTATAACATCACATGCTTCAAAATTACTGATCAGAATAATATACAGAAGGATGGAATGGGAAGTAGAAGAGATAGTAGGTTAAGATCAGTTTGGGTTTAGGAAAAATCGCAGTAGAAGGGAAGCAATTCTGTCTTTAAGATTAATACTTGAAGGGCGGATCAAGAAAAACAAAGATACTTTCATGGTATTTGTTGATTTAGAAAAAGCTTTTGATAATGTTAGGTGGGACAAGATGTTCAAAATTTTAAAGAAATCAGGTCTAAAGTATCGAGAAAGAAGAATACTCTATAAACTAGATAAGAATCAAGTGGCTATAATAAAAGTAGAGAATCACAAGAGACATGCATCAGTTATAAAGGGTGTGAGACAAGGTTGTAGTCTATCCCTGTTAATAATCAACTTGTATGTAGTAGAAGCAATGAAGAAATTCAAAGGAAATTTTCCATGTGACATAAGTTTTCAGGGAGAAAAAATCAGTATGCTATGATTTGCTGATGACATTGTCTTGTTAGCAGAGAGGGCTGAGGATATTGAGAAGTTATTGAATGGCATGAACAAAATACTGAAGGATGATTTTTTACTGAACATAAATCAAAGCAAGACAAAAGTGATGAATGTAGCAGAAATGATACCAATACTAGTAGATTAAATATAAAAATAGGATCGGATGCAATAGGAGAAGTAAGTCAGTTCTGTTAGTTGGGAAGCAAAATTAGAATCGATGGCCGAAGTAGGAATGATGTTAAAAGCAGTATAGCACTACCATAAAGAGCCTTCATGAAAAAGAGAAACCTTTTAATTTCAAATATTGGTCTAGGGATTAGAAAGAACTTTTTAAAACTCTTTGTGTGGAGCACAGCACTTTATGGTAGCAAAACATGGACTTTAGGAATACCGGAAATAAAGAAAATTGAAGCATTTAAAATGTGGTGCTACAGAAGAATGCTTAAAATTAAGTGGACTGACAAAGTAAGAAATGAATGAGTTTTGGAAATGATGGGCGATAAGAGAAGATTGTGGAAGAAGCTTACAGAAAGAAGAGACAGGCTGGTAGGTCATATTTTGTGACATGCTGATTGGTTAATTTCTTAGTGGAGGGAACAGTCGATGCTAAGAACTGTACAGGAAGACAGAAATGAGAATATATCAAGCAGATAATTGAGGATGTGGGCTGTAAGGGGTATGTAGAAATGAAGAGGTTAGCACAGGATAGGAAGGGATGGAGGATGGCATCAAACCAGTCGAAAGACTGACGACAGCAAAAAAAAAAAAAAGAAGATGACAGAACATCAGAGTAAATGCACAAGAGATTAAATGAAAGTGACAACTAAGGATAGATTATATAGCTGTTGTAAGCATCAGTCTTCACAGTGGGGAAATATGAAGGAAAATTTTTGAAGATCCAAAGGTTCACAAAAGTTGCAGGAAAGGGGAGGGGAATGTGGAGGAGGAGGAAGATAAGAAGACTTAATGGGCAAAGTAGTTCATCCAACAACCACTGAGAATCTAACACAAACAATTTATTTTTGATAAAAATGTTTTTAAAATAATCCATTTGGCTAATATGTTACATCTCCTAAACATATGAAAAGGAAAAAGAATGTTAAAATTGAAAGCTTTCACTGAATTACATGAAAGCTGTAAGTCGTATTCTAATTTCTCAATCTAAAATTGCTATTTACATGTTTATAAATAAAATATATAATTATCCTTTATTTACTATTTGATTTGTGTATCAATGGATTTTCTTTAATATCTACCTTTGCATGTTGAATCATTAGGACTCACTACTTGGCAGTAATAGATGCTGTAAAAGATGTCATCTCTAAGACTGTTTATGCACTCAAGATGAAATACAACTTGAATGGAGCTAGATCCAATAGCTTTAATGTAAAAGCTCTTAACCTCTTGCAATCCTGAAACAAAAAAGTTTCAATTCAACATCACACCTATTTACAATTGATTAGACAAGTATGAACAGATTAGATATATTGTCTATTATCCCATATGAAAGTAATCTCATGAATGTGGAACAGTATATGGCACAGTTTTTTAAAATTATTATATGATAGTTCTTTAGCATTAAAAAATTTAATTCAGAGTATTGCTAACAAATATATAATTTCTGATTTTCTAAAAAAAATACACCACACCAAGTTAATGAATAAAATTATCTTAAAGTTCCTATTATTCTCTAAAGCTGCTCTAATTTCCAAAACGAAATCCCTTCCATGAAGTATTTTTTTAAATATATATAACTGCTTATTTTCTCTTAACAGCAAGGTCTTTAGAGATGGGAAAGGATGGGTGGCAAGGAATGGGAAGGAATTCAGCAATGGCCTTTTGAAGGAAGCATCCCGGCATTTGCCTGGAGTGATTTGGGAAACCATGGAAACCCAAATTTGGATGCCCGGACGGGGATTCGAACCACTGTGCTCCCAAATGCGAGGCCAAAACGCTAACCGTTACACCACCATGCTCAGTCCCATGAAGTAAAATGGGTCCTGAAAGATAACTGGATATTTTGAACTGAATGTGTCAGGTCTTATTTCTTGTGACAAGACATTGAATAAGGAAGCTGAACAGAATTTTAACCGTATACTTGTAACTGATAATGACTTGTTATATTTATTGACGTCTTAATGCTTTCTAGTGTTATTGCAATGTGTGTTGGCATTGAGATTGAAGTGATAAGGAACATCCACAAACACAGCAGAGAGTTTATGTTTTAAAACAAACAGTTTTAGAATATTTTCACCAGGAAATACTCAAGTCTCACTTCGGAGAGTACATGCAATGTGAAGGAATTATGAGAATGCAAGATTTCTCATCAGAATTCTGCATGACATCTGTGGGCTTATTATGAAAACAACTTGCTGAAAACATTTCATTTAATTTAAATATGTGTCAATAATTTCGATAGAAGAAGACGCTATAACACAAACAAGTGCAGTTCACTTTAAAGCTTTGAATACTGCAGGCTCGTTTGGTACGGGCAATGACACAAATTGAATGATGTTCTATAGAGGTTGTTGCTAACAGGTTTAAAGGATCTTGTGTATATTGAAATGTTGTGGAATGTGTTTTAACCTCAAAGAGAGTTTATTTACAGATTTTTCTGATCATAGACAATAGTGAAATGATGTAATTTTATTTTGAGGTGGAAGGATTTGAAAGGGTAGATTGTTCCATTCAGAGGAATGAAGTATAAATTGATTTAAGGAATTTCATAGTAAAAAACACAATCAGTATGTATAAAGTGAAATGTAATTTAGCTTTAGCAACCGAGAGGGTAGTGATTGTCACCACCAATAATTAAAATACCAGTTCAAATTGATTAATTGAAAAATTAGTAGAGCTTGAAAGAAGACAATATATGGCAGTTTCATATCATACAAGACTTGAAACATAACTAGTTTGGGATAATAAAGATGCATGTTATGGAGGGATGGCATGAGTCTAGACTATTTTCACAATTTAAATGTTTCCAGTAGAGAAATAACTTATAAGATTTTGGAAAAAATAAGTGGAATAATATTTTAACATAATTTTGCTGATTAAGTAAAAGTTTGAGAGTTTAGTTAATACAATGAGACCACACAGAGAAGTGTAAACTTTGAATAATTACTATGGAAAAAGAAACTTATTATCTTGTGAGTGTCAGAATAGTGAAAAAGTTTTAAAATATTCAAAGAATATAATAATATAATGAATAAATTTGGGACAGATTAAAAGATTTTAAATTTCTGATGCACATGAAAAATTAAAGTGCTAGTAGTCACATGAGAATGCCACATCATCAGATTGATTACCTAGCAATGGAAAATGTCACTCTTTTCAACAAAAGTATAAATAGGGGTGGTAGGTGGTGCAGTCAAGCTTTTCATTTGCTGCATTGGCAGGGTGTGCATGTTCCATTGTTCATGGCAGTGGATATATGTAGCTGTTAAAAGTAAGAATTAAAACATAGTAAAAGGACTTCGAGTGTGCATGAATTTCAGTTTGGAATGTAGAAAAAGCATAGGTATTTTTGGTGTTAGGGTGAGAAACTAAATTTCTTCAAAAGTGAATTTGTTTAGTGTGATTATATCATCTATTGTTAGGATCTGAGACATTTTACATTAACTGATGAGGATAAATTTTGCTTCTGATTAATGAGCATTGGTGCATTATTTATAAGGAATGACTGAAGAGGAACCTGCAACTTGTATTTTTTGATTGAGAAGTTCGATAATGGTCAACATTAACAATGTGTAGGCTGGAGCTTGGAAATATTTGTGTTAAGAACTGAATAAACCCCAGTTAACTTGATTCTCATACTTTATTTGATAATTTCATTCATGAGAGGGTAGAAATTCCAATAACTTCCCCAAGTAAATCTTGAGTGGTGACCACACAGTATCAAAAACCTTATAACCTCTATTAAAATTTAGAAAATTTAACATTAATCAACAATACCTTTCTCACCACAACACCATGAGGAAGAAATATATATAATAAATCCGTGCTGTTGTAATGGCCTGGTGACAGGGTTTCTATTGACTGCGCATTCGGCCTCTGTCATAGCCGTCTTAACATAACGTGGCAATCCTACCAGGTACAGGGGACCTACAGTTTAACGTGGAATCTGAAGCACGGAAGCGTTCTAGCATACCTCACATTACACAACAAACTGCTCCAGTGGTGAAGGTTGGGTTAAGAGCTCATGAAAATCCCCTTCAAGATAGGGATTTCAACCAGGAACCTTTCGATCTCCAGTCAGACGCCTTAACAACTGAGCCACCAGACCGCTTATGAGAAAATGCATGAAACCAACTTTCTCATTTCCACAGAAAATTCTGGCTATTAATCTGAACCAGTGAAATTTGACCATATTTCATTAAGTTTTTTAGTGTCTTTTGTAAAATAGTAATAATCATTGCATATATATACATATATATTTTAAATTTGTTCTATTGCATTTGCTGTATTTATTGACTTCTTTGGCTGTGAGTGTTTACCAATAAAACATTAGCTTGTGTTGTTTGCCTTAATTCCATGCAATAGCTATAAAATTAAAATGACACTCTCCACGCATGACTGTATACGAATTTTTAGTTTCTGAACTAACCGTAGCAAATGATGAATTGTATTTACTAATGTTTTTAAGGCCGGTAAAACTGCTTTAACCTTATGACAACATGAAGTGAATGCAGTCCTTTCACCTGAAGTGACCTCTGATTCAAAATGTTTTACAATGCAAAACCTGCATTTAAATTCTAAACTATCAAAATTTCTTGGAATGACATTTAGTATGCCTTTGAGTGTATCCATTAAAATATTTTGTGTGCTATTTTTACTATTTAAATCTGGTCTATTATCATATTGAATTTCACACAAATAGGCATTCCTTCTTCTTTCTCTCTTACTCCGCCCTGTCAATGTTCTATGTTGAGCCGTAATGCAAGTAAGTGCGAATATCCAAATGAAGGAAAAGAAAAAGAAGAAAAAAAAAATAATGGAATTACTGAAATTCAAAAATCGAAAGGACCTTAACCAAAGCTTAACCTTTTAAGTAATAAAATGTACTCACTTTTTTAACTACCAATCCAATTTACTTTTTAGCAGAAACCTTAGGTAAGACTAACGTCAATTAAAATTATCTGTTAGAATGTCGAATTATCTATAATGTAGAAAATATTCCTTTTGGAAATTTTCTTTCATAAGTTCAAAAATTAATCCTTACTTTATACGACTGTTTTGTTTCACCAAAAACTACAGAATATTTCAATTCTGGGAATGCACGTCAGATAGTTGTTTTTGATCCGATTTCTTTACTGTTGACCAAAGACCACAGACAAAACAAAGAGTTTTTTGTTTTCTTTAAGTTAATGTATTTTTAACACTTGTTATATATAAATTTTAGCTTTCTGCACTTCTTCTCCATGTAAACTTTAACTATACCAAATCTCACACTCCTCCGTTTGCACAATATTCTTGAAAAGGGACCAAAGGTTTTGCTTAGCGTATTAATATATAGATTTAAAAAGTTAAATAAATCAGTATTTTGAAAGTTCCAATTGCGCTGATTCCAGTAGAGTGCTTGTAGAGTCTGGAGTTTTGTGTAACTGCTTTTATTTGTTGCTTTCCCTTAAGTCATCACATTACAATTGTACTCTGTTTCATTTTATGTGATAAACTGCAACTTTTCTTCTTCTTCTTAAGTCGCCTTCTCCTATTGGATGTTGGTGTTCCACATAGTTAGCTCGGGGCAAGAAACCGCAGCATGGATGTGCAGTTGTGCCATCCCTGAATGTCCTTCAGCCATGAGTTCCTTCTCCTTTTCCCTTGTTTCTTCCCTTCAATGATGAGTTGCAGTAGCTGGAACCTCTCGCCTCTCATAATGTGTCCTAGATATTGCATTTTCCTTTGCTTTATAGTGAGCAGCAGTTCTTTTTGTTTCACCATCCGATGAAACTTTAAAGCAATGTGGAAGGCATTTCAGATTAGAGTATGCACAATTAACACAATAAAGTTTTTTTTTTTTTTTTTTTTTTTTTTTTTGCATAAAACCACTCAGTATGGTATGCATTATGTGCATGATATAGTTCCCAACAGCAGTTAAGGTGAGATTTGAGGGGTAAAATATTTCTGAAATACTGAAAACAATTATACACTGCATTTTCAAGCATTAAGTTTGGAAATGTTCTCTATAAACATTATTATTCTCAACAAAAAAAAATTGGTGGCACTTTAAAAGGTTTCAGATATATTAAATTACACCTTTTATTTTTACTTTTGGTCTTACCACTGTTTGGTCGTACCGTGCAGGAAGCCCAGAGCATACCACTGCTTGCTGATTCAGTGTTAGAAGAAATTGCAAACTCATATATTTTGCCTCGAATAACCGGTATATCTTTTACCATCACATCTTTTGACACATGAGTCCAGTTTAAGAAACCCTGAAACAATAAAAAAAAAACCTTCAATGAAAACATTCTAGACCTAGCAAAGGATAGACAAGTTGTTTTATAATGTTGTACAGAAATCAGACTTAAAAATTGGCCACCATTTTTAAGACCGTTTGTATCAACAGTTTAAATTACTTTCTATCTTGCAAGTAAATGCTACGGTTTTAACGTGAAATAAGTATTGAAGCATATCATTATGCATCACTTACTAGATATCATTATAGGAATGATGAGTACTTAATAATAACCATCTAACAAGTAAGTTATGTAAAATGATTGGCTATGTGTCTCACTGAAAGCAATTGCATCTTGATGAGACACAGTAAAGAGCAAACAACATACCAGAACAGAGAATAACTACTGTTGCTTAATTAATTATTGTTTTTTTACTTATGGCTTTATGCCTCATCAATGTTGAGGTCATTAAAGGTGGGATGGAACCAGGGACAAGGAATGGGAAGGAATTCAGCCATGGCCTTTTAGAAGGAAGCATTCTTGCATTTGCCTGGAGTGATTTGGGAAAACCATGGAAAGCCCAAATCTGGATGCCCAGTTGGGGATTCGAAACAGCGTCCTCCTGAATGCTATAGCGTTAACTACTCATCCACCACATTCAGTACAGTGGCTTAAGTTACATGGTGCAGTAAATAATAAACATGAACACAAAGGTACAAATTTCTGGGTGAAGCATTACTTCAAAGAGTTTGATAACTTACTCACCTACTGACTAACTGATCTTCAAGAAGTCTGTCATTTGAATTCTGGCTCGTACATGAGGGATAAAACAGGCATTGTTTAGATATCTCAAAATGAGAGATGAATAATTCAAAGAGTAGAGAATGAAGATAAAATAATTACTAAACTGTGAATGATAGTATTATCATTGAGAAAAAGGCCATCGGAAACCAAAATGAAAATTGAAATTTAAAGATACTCTGTTCAGAATAACTGTAGTCCTGTTAACACCTCACATTAGCATCCTCAAAAATATCTTTCTCAATTTAGTAATAAATCCTTGCTGTTGCTCTGCTGATAATAAACACACTGCATATCTCACACATCAAAACTGGTGATGTAGAGCAAAAAAATTTTAAAGAATAAATGTTCTCTATTAATTTTAATTATGTAGTCTTTAAACAGATCTTTACTGAGTTAAAAATGTGTCTGAACTTGGTGGCAAATATCCCGAAATATGGTTATGTATAACATTCCACCAATAAATTGTGCAAATAAAGCATTGCATGTTTATGCTTGTAACATGTGAAAGAATTCATAAGGTGGAACACGGTTCCTTTTTTAATGGGCATTTGTGCATGAGACCTTAGCCAAACACAGGAATGGTGCTGCTAGTATCCAATCACAAGTTTATTTTTGAAGTTAAGTTTTGAAGAACATATGGAACTTATGTTACACAGTTTACTTGGTGTGGCCGAAGAAAGCAAACAAGTTCAATGTCTTTTTTATATATATAAAAAGTCAAATGTCATGTTTTGACACTAAAGTTTTAATTTTTGTAAACTTGAAAAATGTTGTATGTGTGAAGAATATTCTTCCTTCCAATGGTAAGATTTTATGATCTACAGCATCAAAAGATTATGTGTAGTTCAAGATTATGTCAATTACTTATGGCTTTTGAAATCAAAAGTTTCTAAAGCACTATGAAGGAATTTGTAAATGGTATTAACAAATTCTTCCTAAAATTGCACACAATAACTTGACAGTTAAAATAAAATGTTAAAATCCTATCCCCCAATATTTGTTTTTAGGGGATCTAAAATAGGGGTAAAGATAAAAGTTTTTTTTCATTTTTACTTTAGTAAGTGCTTTAACTTATTGTTACTTATCACTTTAATGTGAAAATTTCATAATAATTTAGAAAAAGTCAAAACTTAATTTAAAACATATAAAATTAAAATGGTAATGTTTCTGAAATGATTTTTACAAGAAAATTAAGAGTAGCATCAATTCATCATAATTATTAACATTTTAATGTCTTTTGATTGGTTGTAAGATGATGAAAGGAAGGCATGTTTATGCAAAATATTGATTTGTTTAAGGACATATATTTCTGAATTTGTTTAGCTGCAATATTTGTACAATACTGATCATATAGTTTTGCAACTTTGATCTTGTTATGATATAAAATAATGTGTTCATGTTTGGGAGCTGCCTAATTTTTTAATTTTCTTTTAACTTCCCAGATATCTTTAGCATGTAAAAGACTACCACATAAGAAGGACCAACAGAAAGATATATAATAATTTTAGAGAAAGGCTCTAAGAAGGATATATATGTCTATGACAGTACAATGTATTATCTAAGAGTACATAATTATAAGCCACTATTGTTCAGTGGTAGCTCATTTTTCTTTCTTTAACATAATGATGGTATTATACACCCTTACCTTTCTATGTAACTGAATAGCTTTGGTCTTGTATTCAGGGTTCTGGTTTAATTGATGCACAATGTTTTTGTATATATTGATGTATTGCTTTACATATTTATCAAAACATTGTGATACATAAGTCTTAATTCGCTAACAGAATAGCTTGTATTCTTCTATTTGGTGTCTAAATAATGGTGCAAAATAAGTTATCAGTTTTGAAGCACAAATTTGAGATTTTAATTATTTAAGAGCACACACTGCCACAAGCTGGCTTTCTATTTCGTGCATAAGAGAAAATTTTTGTTTTGTGGGTACGGGTGTCAGGGATTAGATCAAATTACCAAAGTGAAGTGATGAATAATTTACCAAAAATGCTGAAGGAATTTAAAATTTCTTATATCATAAAAGTAGATGGGGAGGAATTTAATACTTAAATTATATGAGATAATTAAAAAAATATAATAAAAAACAGTAATTTAATGAGTAAGGGAATTTTCACCAGAGCATGTGCTCCACTGCATTTAAATTAATAATAATAATAAGTACTAGTGATCACTCAGGGGTCAAAATTCGACTGTAATTCATTAAGTTTTAGTGAAAGTGTAATAATCATTATTTGAATTTGTTCTATTGTGTTTGCATAGGTGTATTCTATAGGCCTACTGTATACATTGAGGTCATTGGCTGTGAGCGTGTACCAATACGTTATCAGCTTGTGTTGGTTTTCTTAAATCCCTGCAATACCTATAAAATTAAAATCATACACTCCACATATGACTGTATCCAAAATATTAGCTTCTGAACTAACCATAGCAAATGATGAAATGTAGTTATGAATGTTTTCAAAATAATTTTTGACTTTCTATTTACAGATGGTTCATTTGAATTTAGTCCATCATACAATGATTTAAATATTCATTTTGACTTAAGGCCACTAAAACTGCTTTAGCTTTATGACTACATGAAGTAAATGCAGTCCTTTCACCTGAAGTGACTTCTGATTCGAAATGTTTTGCATTACAAAACCTGCATTGTAAATTAAAAACTATTAAAACTTCTTGGAATGACATTTACTATGTATTTAAAAGTATCCATTAAAATAATTTCATCATTTTGTGTGTTCACTACTTAAATTAGGTCTATTGTCATTTTGAATTTCACGCAAATTGGTATTCATTCTTTTTTGTCTCTCTCTCTGACCTGTCAATGTTCTATATCGAGGCATAATGGATGTAGGTGCAAATATCTGAATAAAAAAAAATCCGTAGTGAAATTACTGAAATTCAAAAATCAAAAGACCATTAATCAAAGTGTAAGACCATATTATAGTATCTGGCAGAATCACTACAATCCTTTTTGAAATGTTCCTTTTATAACTTCAAAAATTAATCTCTACTTTATGCAACTCAGTTACACCAAAGACCACCTCAATTCTGGGAATACACATCAGATAGTTGGCTCCGATCCGATTTCACGAACACACATGTTCGCGAATTTATTTTTTATTTAATAATGCATTTGTAACATGTATTAACTATGCTTATTATTTTGTTTTCTTTACTGTTGACCAAAGACCGCAGACATTAGCAGATGTCTAAGTGTTGTTGCCATTATAAACAAAAAAAAAAAAAAAAAAAAAAAACAAAAACAAAAAATTGAATTAAACAACGAATGTTTTATTTTATTTAATGTATTTGTAACGCATATTATATATAGGTTTAAGCTTTCTGCACTTCTCCTCCATATAAACTTTAACTATGCCAAATCTCACACTTCTCTGTGCGCGCAATATTCTAAAAAGGGATCTGAAGTTTTCGCTTAATGTATTAATATGTAGATATGAGATTTTTGTTTTTTACTAGTTTTATTGTTACACCAATGTTTTTGGATACATTGACGTAATGCTTTACACATTTATTAATGTTACTTCTATAACTGAAAATAGCTTGTACTCTTTCATTGGGATTCTTATTAATGGTGTAATATATGTTTTCAGTTTTGAAACAAACCCAAGATTTTAAATATATAACTTTTTTTTTTCGTTTTAGGCTTCATGCTCATTTATGTTAATTTCATTACAGGTGGGAGCAGATTGGGAACTAGCAACAGGAAGGAATTCAGTGATTATGTTTCTGAAAACACCATCTTTGCTTTCACCTGGATTGGTTTCGGGAAATGATTGAAAACCAAAATCTGGATTGTTGGGCAGAGGTTTGAACAACTGCCTTAAATAATAATATTATTTTCATGTATGATGGAATAATACACCCTCTATGCACTGATTAGAATCTCTGATATTTTTGAAAGTTTACTTTCTTACACAAAGTAACATTTACCGTGCAGTGGTTTGGGTCTTCTCGATCATTTTGGCACCAGAAAATTGTGTAATTTTGTATTTTA
The DNA here is from genome assembly GCA_031002005.1 of Vandiemenella viatica. Lineage (NCBI taxonomy): Eukaryota > Metazoa > Arthropoda > Insecta > Orthoptera > Morabidae > Vandiemenella > Vandiemenella viatica. The sequence goes on from JARYHS010007348.1 coordinate 17,298, forward strand.
TCAGCCCAATATTTGTCAGTAACAGTCTTCCATGATAGACGAATGATTCCTTTCTCATTTACATGTTTAGTAAAAGCAGCTGGTTCAGGTGGGCCTGTGGAATGAAGTGAGCATCCAAATAATGTGATCTTTACAACTGAGAAGCACATTATTAAAATTTATGAACTTAATGAAAATTAATCTGGCATATTAAGTATCAGAATAAATCAATGTTGTGAAGGTTCACCAACTTAGAAAAAATACTAAGTGATTATCTAGCAACAATGGCTGTTAGGCACAATTTTTCTTTAAACCCTTCAGAAAAAGAGAAACTATAGCTGATAACCAAAGAAAAATTTCTCAGAAAATTTCTGATATGCTTTACAAGAAATACAAGCATTAAGTATTTGTTTTTTTACACAAATATGCATGAACATCTGTCATGGAATGTTCAAATACTCACTTTCAGTTTTGTTTGGAACATAAACTACCGAACCTCCTTTGAATATCCTTCCCTGTTAGCAGATATTATTTCAAACCTGTAGCTGTTGAATGACAGACCTGTGAATCTTACATGTGACTTCCCAATCTCAGTGTAATTCAGCTGCTTCCTGAAATAAGCCAAACAATATCATGATGATCCAGGGCTACTGAAACAATGGAAACCACGAACAAGTACCAATAATATTTACAGTCCATTAGACTGTGTCTAAATTTTAAAATCTGAAAACTATTGTCCAATATTTGATAAACAACTTTATAAGGTTTCCTGGCCTCGGTAGTGTAGTGGCTAGAGTGCCAGCTCCGCGTGCCAAAGGTCGCCGGTTCGAGTCCGGCCAAGGGTATGGTTGTTTTAAGTGCTGTGTTTGTGAATGTCATGTCTGTCCTGTGCTGTGTCTAGTTAACTGGAAAAAATTCATGCTGGAGATAATGAAAGCACTGAGTGACATAATTACTATCGAGCTGGATGTATGGCCTAAGATACTGAAAGCCATTGAAACGAAAACAAAACAAAAAAACTTTATAAGGAAATCAGTATACATATAAATAAAAAGAAACAGTGATAATACATCAGCACTACTCTTATTTCCAATAGCAGTTGTTATTCTTACAGGTTAAATTTGAAAACAAACTCAACTTTTTCAACAACAAAAAAAAAATATATATATATATATATATCATATGCTGTATGAGGTGTATCATAATACTGAGTCTCTCCTTTCAATTAGTTCATAAGTTTAAAATATGTACATGCTATAATATTGTTACAATGTATTATGCACTATATAGTTATATACACACTTAATCAGTTAACAAAAATTAATGTGTATAAGTTCAGTGATATTAACAGTTAAGAAATATGAATTTTTTCCATGATGATAGATCTATTAAAGTTGACATGGACTATACTTGATCTTGTGGGTGATTTCCTAAGCTGTATAAATAATCTACATAATGGCAACTTTTTGTTCATTTCATTCATTTATATGTATGCATTTATCACCATTCCTGTTTTCTCTGTTTCAGTGGTGTATCTGTCAGACATTATTGCAGTATTTTGGTCATATTTTGTTGTTAATATCAATACGAAGTATAATAGAAACATGCTGGCTTCAACGTTTTCTATATAATGGTCTGTATGATGAGCAGACTGATGGTATCATTATTGGTAGTCTTCTTTCACCTGTTGTAGCCAACTTCTTTATAAAGATTTCAAATAGAAACCCCTGTAATTTGAGGAATTGAAGCAGGACTGCTCTTTTTTTCTGCCACCTCAGCAATACATTCATAGTGTAGTGAAAAGGACCAGAAAGGCTACAGGATTTCTTGCAACATCTTAACTTCTTCCATCCAAACATACAATTTACTAGGAGTTGGAGAAGAATGGCCAGCTTCCATTCGTTGAAATTGTAGTGAAAAATAAAGGAGAAGGTTTGCTGGGACAAAAGCCAATGCACACAGATTTATATCTTAATACTGCCAACAGTCATCACCCATCTCAGCACGCCGAAATGCTGAATGCTTTTATTAACATGGTACACTCCATTTTCTATCAGGATAGACCACCTGGTGAATTGAATTACTCAGGGCGGTTTTCAAGGATAGTGGTTAGAATTCTACCAAATTTGACTCACCTTCAGGCAAAAATCCATAAAATGATGGTCAGAGGAGGATGAAAAGGAGATTTCTACAATGACAGCATCCCTATAATATGGTCTTTGAAGATAAGAAGACACAAGTGAAATGTATCTTTTACATTCTCACTAAAATTCATACCCTATTCAACCCCGTGAAGGATGACCTGGGAATGTACACTTCTGGCATCTAACACATCCAATTTATGTCAGTGTGGGAAATCTTATACAGGACAGACTAACAGGACTGTGAAAGATCATTGTGAGGTGTATGGCAATGCAAGTGAGGTGTCCCAATCTTTCAACTTTTGTGACTGCATTTTAAAGGGTTCCATAAATATTCAAGTCTTGGACAATTTTATTGGCAGTGAGAACGGTTTCTAACTTTGTGATGCCCAGACCCTCAGTGCTGAACTTGATAACACAGCAACATGTAACAATAGCTGAAGTGTGTGCTGTGGCTGACACAGAGCAATTGGGCCTAGTGACTGACATGACACTGACGATGTTCTCCCCACTATCATGCTACCATAGAGTCAGTTACCAACATTTCTAAGCACCTCCCACTACAAGTCACAGGTCTGGTAGCTTTCTTTAAATGTTAATGTCTGTATTTTTTATTGTTAATGGTGAATAATTGTTTGTCTACATTAATTTCTGTCAATCAGTGGTTGCGTACTAACAGGTGTTCTGAAAATGCAGTGTGGTAGATGTATTTCAATGTTCCTTAGTGTTCATTGTACCTTGTTTCAAATTGTCTTAATTATTGGCTGTAAATGCTATATGTATTCCTTTGATTTTCTTAGACCATTTTCTATTTGGGTTTGTCATATGGAAATGCTTGCTGGGGATTCAAACATTACTACCAAATTGATCATATTGGTACCTTTAAAGGATGCTTGCATGGATTCATTATCCAGCTGCCATACTATTGTTATAACCCCCCAATAGTTAAAGGGTTATATAATCAAACATTTCTTGCTTAGACAAAGTTTATATTCTTGAACTCTGAGAAGTACAAGTTATGGTACGAGAAAGATAAGGCATCAATACTATTGTCTCCTTGAATTCAGATTACAGATTGATGTCACTCACATGGACTGATGGCAATCTTTCAGAAAATATAACCCTAAATTTGAAAGATCAATCTATGGCTTACTGGAATAGGACCAGCATCTGCAGTCTTGATCATTAATAGAAAGTTTTTAACATCTAGAACTTATCTAATTTCCCTATTTCACCATTACTAAAATCTTCAAAGCCCCTAGTCTCCCTATCCATCACAGAGCTCTTAACTCGCATGTTTTCTTGCCTCAACTGCCTGCTTAAAACTGTTACCCAAGGGAACACTGGTTGGCTTTTTTAGCCTTGGCTAATCTTTAGCTGATGTATTCTATAATAAAGGGGTATTCTTGTGGGGAAGTACTATTCTCTTCTGAATTACAAAAATCCCCTTATCTCACGGTACACTATTTTTTCTCAGATTTTTCCAAAACTTTTATATCTTATAGTCTGATTTATTCCCAAACTTTTCAATTGTGACAAATTTTCTTGTATGTTTACTCGTTTAAGAGTTAATAATTTTTAAAAGTTACACTTGGTGATGTCGTTAAGCTTCAATACTAAAATTCCATTTTTCTCCCTTTAAATATCAAGTTAGCTTCAAATTTTTATATTATTATTATTGAATGAATTTTTATCCCTCATTTAAGCCTACTTTTATCTTCCTGGCTGTTTTATAAACAAAATTTAAATTTATTATTATTTTAAATATCTTCTTAAATAAAATTTTAAGCCTAGATATATTACACCTCAAATTAAAAATAATTTTAAGTTTTATAAGTGAACATGGAGGCAACAAATGGGATTAAAATAAATTCACTTTCAGCTTTTTCTTTTTCTTTTTTTTTAATGGTTAGAATTCAATCTGAAATTGTTTGATTACTAAGACAATGACTGTAAAAATTATTCTCTATATAAATTATATGCAATAGGCAAGATTATGGATACATAACAAATTTATGTTCAGAGCTGAAAAGTGCTTTACTATTAAGAAAATGATTATATGTAATAGGCCTCCTGCTAAACAGTTTAATCAAGATAATACATATGTATCAGGTTTTTGTTTATGTAAATTATTAAATGAGATTTTTTCTTATTGGCATTGGAGTTTTGATGGTGTGTGTTGTTGTTACTATTTTTTTTTTAATATTTCTGTTTTATCTGGTGTATTATCTTTCACTTATATCCCATTCTGGTCCAGATCTGTACAATTGTGTTGATTTATGAACTGTATTTATGTCATCCAGAAAGTTTTAGTTAAAAGTGAACATGTAAATGAATATGTTTATTTAACCAATCAAGCACTACACACAGAACTAAAAACAAAATAAATACTGGATATGGAAAAACAAAGTATTTCAAATGCCAAGCCAGCAGCATGAAAAACAACAAGACTACCACCATACCAAGGCACTTAAACATGAAACATAAATAAAAACAAACATTTGATCTAGAAATGAAACACAAAGTGTGGTGCATTGCTTTCATACAGCTCCGATATGAAAGTACCTTCAAGACCTATTCGATAAATTGTGAAAACCATGTACAGTTCTGCATAGTGTTGTTAACATTATGAATAAAACTTGGAAATGATTCAAACATCTTCTAAACTAGAACATAATAGAACAAATACTTCTGCTCAGACAGAACAGATGTCAAACAGAAATGGATGTAACAAAAATAATATTTATTATTATTGATATTTATAGTAACTCCATAATGTAACTAACAAAAACTTTATGTACAGATAAACTGTTGAAGAAACTCTGAGGAACGGAGTGAAACATATACAAAGAAAATAAAAGAAATAAAAAACTGTATTGGTGTAATATTGATTATTTATATTAAAAAAAGTTAATTCTGTTCTGCCAAAACAAATGAATTCACATCCTCATATCCCTCTCCAACTTCTCCTTTCTTTGATTCTTTTTTATTTTTTATTTTTTTATTTTTTTTTATTTTTTTTTTTATTTTTTTAAGTATAATTTGAATTTCCTGAATTATTTGTAAAAGTAACAATCTAAAACTTAAGGCTAAACTTTGGAATAACCCCTCCAAAGTGAAGATCTCATGATTTAGCTACTTATTTAATGATGAAGTAATGGTGGTCTTCCTGGAGTATTAACTTAAAAAATAAAAAAATTGTTGTTGACTTATCTAAGCAACATTTCAAAATTTTATTTTGATTTTTTCTTCTGCTGATCGCATTTGCTGAAAGATGACATAAGAGCACAATTTTTGATCATTTGTTCAGTAAGACCTGCTAACTAAGAAGAAGGCTCATGAGATCTTTATACATGGTTACGGTATTTTTTTGTATTAGCTCAGAACTCTTTCAGCAGATAACATACACCAGGAATCAGCTACATATTCTAAAATTTAAAAAAAAAAAAAACATATTTTTTGTGCCAATAGTTCTAGTGGTAAAAGAATATAATTTAAGCGAGACATTTGATCTTACTGCAGCAATAAAATTGATATGCATTAAAATGCCAATAATTATAATAATAATAATAAAAACATATTTACCATGGACAATTTTATATTTGTTTTTAAGTAAGGGGGCATCCACAAATTACGTGAGGTGTTTTTCCGGATTTCTGGACCCCCCCCTCCCCCTTGGTGAGATTTCGTGAGATCTGGCCGGACCCCCCCCCCTCTGGTGAGATCAGGTCCGTGAGAACCCCCCCTAGAAATCGCACTCGAAACTTTTGTAGACCTTTTTTTTTTTTTAGGTCACACCGTAACTTTTTGACGAAATACCCTCCTAAAATCGACTTAGGCGCAAATTGTAGACCTTTTTTGGCTCTACTATCCCCAAATTTTTCGCAAAATCTCACGTGAGATTTCCGTAGACCCCCCCCCTCCCCCCTGGTGAGATTTGGTGAGATTTTGCCGGACCCCCCCCCCCCTATTTCACCTCACGTAATTTATGGACGCCCCCTAATATGTCTAATTTAAATTTAAATTGTTTTAAATTAAAATGCCTCAACTAGCACTGAGTTTAAAAAATTACAGCATGCTAACTACTAATCAAACTGAACTGCTAATAGGATCTATTGTGCAATAGCATAGCTAAAATACATGGAAAAATCCTAAGTCTATCAGATATGCTTCAAGTCATTGCATTAACATAATATAACATATGAATTAAAAACAGTACTTGGACACAATTATTAGTTTGGTCACTTTGGAAACTAACCAGACAAAATTAAACTATTGGAGATAAAAAAAATTGTTATTCGTTAATACCTTTGACCCTTTTCCTCAACAGATATAACTTCATAGTGAAAGTCTTCTCCATTTTCTTCACACTTTGGAATCTGTTGCCAAAATATAACGATATCCCTTTCATGATGTCTTTTAATTATCTTGAAACTTCCTATATCTGTTCTAGGTGCAGCTCCAGGAACTGAAATTTTAAAATTTAAGTTACAATTACAAGCTAGGACTTTGCTGATCAGTTTCCTAAATGCTTCCTGGGACATGATATCCCCTACATCCTTCAATTTCCCCCTCATTTTCTGTTGATAGCTTTTATAAAAATTGCTCTAAATCAGTATTTCAAAGTATTATGTGTTTTCCATTGCAACTTACCTGTTGGCCTTGTTCTAAATGTTACAAATGCAGGCTGAGACCATCTGTCTTCTCCAACAGCTGCACGGGATTGCATATATAGCCTTACATCATACATTTCATTCGCATATTGAAGATCAGTCAGGTTGAATCCAGAAACATTTTTCTGCAGTCCTGTGGTGTTTGCAGACTGAGAAGAGTTTGAAAAATATATATATATAAATGTTTGCATGGCCATGAAATATGATCATCTTAGTTCTTTGCAGTATTCATTATTATTATAAATGAGCCAAGAATTTTGAGAATTTAGGAAAATAAACTAACTCTATTGGATCTAAATGGAGACAAATTCATATTTACCATCCACTTATCTGATGGATCACATTGTGTTTTGTAGTTTATTTTATAAAAAAATCCAGGTGGGAAATTTGATAATTCATCCTGGATCTTCCATTTTAGATACACACTGTTGTGTGTCACATTCTGATATGTTAACTCATGAGGCTTTTCTGGTACAACTGTAAAAGGATTCAAGCATTGTTAAGCATATGCAAGTTAAGATTTCATCTCTACAGAATTTCACAGACTACACTGATGTATCTTTTATTCTGTTTTTTTATTGCAACACACCAATTTACACACAGTTCCTGATAGAGTTTGTGATCGTTTTTGATTCTGCTCAGAAAAATGTAGTACTTGGTCAGGGGAATAAACACTTACCATGTGCATAGTGATGAAACTGCATACTGCCAAAAGTAACACGTCCAAGTTTATTTTCTCCAATCATATGAAAGTAATAATATTCATACGGTCGACGGTATGGTGGGGTTGATTCCAGGTGCCAGTAGCAGTATCCTAATGATTCAGTGTTGCCTGGGCACATGAAATAGTTTCTACAAACACAGAAGATTTTTTTTACTTTTCTACATTTAATTTCACCATTAAATAGAGCTTATTATAATGTATTGGAATTAAGAGCATTGATAGATTATCTGAATGATGTTCTAGTAAAATATTTATTTGTTAATTTATAAATTTTAATTATTATTAGAAGCCCCTCAAAGTCAGGGACGTAGCTACCATAGGGCTAGGTGGTGCGGTCCACTGGAGCCCCCACGCTCAGGGGCCCCCGAGCGCTGCTGAGGGCCTTGTGAAGCTAGATACACTACTGCGCAGGGGTCCCCCAGGCACAGCTCAGGGGCTCCCAAGCACAGCTCACGGGACCCCTACCAGCAACTTGGCAGAGCTAAAGAAAAAAAATTAGGTCGCCCATCTGGCCTGGGGGCACAAAATATTTTATTTTTTTGCACTGGGGCCCTTGTTGACCTAGCTACACCACTGCTCAAAGTATCGAAAAATAACATGGAAAGATTTAATTTGATCCATCAGTAAAACTAAAAACCTAAAATGATGTATTATAGTATAGCAACACAAAGTACAAGTTCTAAATAAACCTTGAAGAAAAAATGGGCATTTCCTATAGCTATAAATCTGAGTAAAACTGAATCATTACATAGTATAGCAAACTGATAAAATATAGACATTTTCTATTTATATTGGTAACAGCATATTGCAAATTAAAGAAAATACTAGAGAAGAGATTTTTTTTTTTTTATTAATGGATTCAAAATATGCATTTCCCTGTAAATTTCTTTTAATTGTACTACAAATGTACATAATTTTTATATTTTAAACTCTATATCTTAAATATTATTTAGATTCTTAATACACCCAAGGTATTTAAATTCTGTAAACATGCTCTATAGGTTGTAAGGTAACCTAAAATTTTGTTACTTCATATCAAAATTTGTTCTCAGAGCAGCGAATTGATTTAAATAACATTGCAGATCAAGTTAAAGTCATTTGCTTCGATATTTCAAATTGTATATCAGAGTAAACTGCTATATAAAGTCAGAACATAGTATCAACATTTTTATATAATGGGAATCATATTATTTCATAAAGAAAACTTTGCCTTCATTTTCAGGGATATTTCAAACACTAATGAGCAAAATGATATTTATAACTTCACAGCTTTGAATTGTTCATTAAGGCATATCAGTATTTTAAAATCGGGTTTGTAGGAGATCAGAATGACGTGGTAAACACATTTAAGATTCTAGAAGCCACAATTTGGAAGATAGGGAGACAGTATGTAGCTTAAAAGAAGCGTGATTATGGCTTACATATCATATTAAATTTTGAGATAGGTAGCTGAAGTTTAACGGATGTTTAGATAAGATTTTGAAAATTGAGGGTATCAATATGTTTTGGGAGACAAACCTTACAGCAAGGGTTTTGCATTTAAATGAAAGAGGAATTTTCTCTGGGCATGACACTTCAATTGGTGTTTGAATTTATGCAATATTTAGGCAGATATATGAAAAAGAAATAACTAAGATTCATCCTATGATGGCAGTTGCCGGTAGAAGCTTGACCAGAATTAAAACTATAAGAGGGGGGGGGGGGAATTGTCAAACGATGAAAAGGCTATACAATGAACTGTTATTACAGTTAGATGGTGATGATATCTTATTAAAGAGTTAACGTAGAATATTTTAAAACAATTCCCAGAGCCAGTACTTAAATATTTTAGGAAATATATATAATTTGAATTCACATTTTTCATTCACCTAGTTTAAAAAAAGTAACAGAGTGTGTCTTGGTATCAAATGAAAGAGAATCAAAAATAAATCAAGTTAAAGGTTATTTCAGCTTCATAGCTCTACAACTTTGGGAGTTATAAACATTTTTGGAATTGTGAAGAAATTAATTTTTTTATGGCTGAACGATGCTAGATACAAGAATTTTCATTAGGATATATTTTAACACTTAAGAGACAAGCTATCTACTGTAAAAATTTCAAGTTATTTGGAGTAGTTTGAATACCCTGAAATTTTTGGTGTTGTCATGAGAATAGAAATGCTTCTGGCTTCTCACAGTTCAGCTATAAGTAGGGGTGGGCTGAGCCACCTCAGGGCCAGTAGTTAGTTGAGCAGACACATAGGTCGGACAAGCGTTTGGCGTGGAAATGTAGTCAGTAAGCCGCAAACGATACTATGACAGAGTGGCTCCAGCAAACATCTTGGAGTTTTTGGGTGCACATTTGAATATTTGCAACCTTCATGTAATTGGAAGCGGTTAGGTGTTCTGAGGGTTGCTCGGATTCAAATCATTTAACAGTACTTGCAATCTATTAGCTTGGTGAACATTTCTGATGCATAAGGATTTTTTCTACAAACTTGTAAGTTTTATTGGAGAATACAGTCATGATTTATTTTGTCAAATGCAGCAGTGACTTTTATTTCAACATACCTTTCCTGATTGAGGTTATACAATCCAGTGGAAACCAAATAATAATAGAATGATCCTAACATCCAAAGGCTACACACCATGGTTACAGTTTATGACTGAAGCATTTATGCATAACCCCAGTGAACGTTTAGTCGTCACAAGGTGTATCTGCTTTTAAAATCTTTGATCATCAAACATTTTCCAGTAATTGCTTGTATTTTTGTCATGTCTATCAATATTTCTAAGTTTAACTTAGATGATGGCAGAGTAGCATGCACTCACATTACGGATACAAGCACAAGTTATAAGATTTTGCTGCTAATTATAGTTTGTGGATTGATCTTTTTAGATCATCTTCTGTCTCAGTATTCCTTGATGATCAGCAATTAATGAATTCATGTAATGAAGTCTTCATGGGTGTACTGCTGGATTATGTTGTAAAAACATGATATTTGGATGGTTATCTCCTCTATTTTCCCCTGGTGTGAAATTATATGTACTGGTCTGCTGAATGACAGCTAATGAGTCACCTTAGGAGCTGTGCCCCTCTTTTATAGCACATGGCTCTGTCTGCAGTCTGTAGCTAGAGGCTACATAGACTTCTTTGCAATCATATTCCATAAATACTCTGTTCTTAGAATAAATTCATTGTAAGTAATTTTTGGCAATGCACAAGGTATGTAGGAGGTGCAAAAGGATTAAAGGTGAGTTTGTGGTGCCTTAAAACTCGGATATTCCAGCTATGGGAGAAAATCCAGACAGAAAATTAGGCAGATTGGTTGGTCTGGAGGTGACAGCCCCAACACCCCACAACCTCAGCAATGGATATACTCAGGATCTTCAAGACAATATTCAGGTGGAAATAAAGGACTTGAATAAAGCACATTTAAATAAGAATAATAAATAAATAATATGTGCAACTGTACTCTGCATTTATTTCAAGAGCAATTATTTTCACTTTAACTTTAGAGCAAATCAACTTCTAGATCTTATTGTACTTAATCTTTAATGCACAGGAACAAAACGTAGGTAACTTAGATCAGTTTACTCAAAAAATTTTAAGACAGTCAATGCTTCATTATTATTATTCACATTATTTTTAAAATTTTTGTGTTATAAATGATAAAATAAAATAGTAAGAAAGAAACTGTATGTGTGCAAGGTAAACAGTATAAATAATCATAAAATGACAAAACCTGAGCTGTGAACTGTAATCTCACCTATATTTACAAGTTACAGGTATTTTACATTGTGCAATAGAAGTGTATATCTTTCTAAAACAAGCAGAGGTGGTCAATCCTATACCTTTTTAATGCAGCAAACAAATTTTATAAGCACTTTCTTAATAATAAAGCACTTTTCAACTTGAAAATAAACTGATATCGTAAAGGAACATAAAAATTTGAAAGTTAAAATTTCAAAGTCAATGCATTTTGTTTCCTCCATGTTCACTGACTCTTAAACATGACCATTTTGAAATATGGTCTTCATGGCCTAAAAATTTTATTTAAAGAGATGTAGCAATTTTAAAGATAACACAGATTTTGCTATGGCAGTATATTGTCAACATTGGGAGACATATTCTGACCAGAAATAGACCTATAGTTAAAATAGAAATAGTTTTTCTTAGAGAAATAAAGTTGTTAATTTTTGTTAAAAAAAAAAAAAAGCTACACTGTTAAATGTAGGTTCAGAGGAAAGAAAAAAAGAATTGTAGAACAAGTATATAATATCGGTTTATAGATAAATACAAAATTTAAGGGGTAAATGTGGACCTGTAGCTTTTGAAATTGTAGCATCCTGGTAGGGCTATGTCAGCGATTCTCAAAGTGTGGTACGCAAACCCCTAGGGTTTCGCGGCGAGATTTACGTAATGGTGGCAGACTGATTGTATCACGCGTCTGACATGCATCATTTAATACAATGCCTTCAAAGAAATATCGCTCCTTTCACTCGATGTGCCGAATAAGTATTAATAGATAATATGTAAATTTTTGAACGCCAAATATCTTTCAAGGTTCAAATTCTACATTATGCTATATATTTCCATTATTCGGCACCACTCACAATCGTGTTAGGTTTGGTAACAATAGGGGCGGAAAATAATGCCTTAAGAAAGGGCTACAATGGCTTGTAATTACGTAATAATTTGTGACTGACAAAAAGCGTGCGGCATTGTTTAGTATAGTTGTTTCTCAAGTCAGTGGTACTCCGCGCGCGCACTTATTTCGGCCGGCTGAAATAAAGTTGATAAGTAATTTTGATTAAAAAGTAAGTGAAAACATGAACCAGTGGTTAAAAACCAGATCAATACGCGGAAAATGCCCAGATACTCAAAAGTTATCCAGTTCAGAAACATTGAAAACTTCGTTGAGTCAAATTGTGTCTACGTCTACTGAAAGTTCAATTTCAAAAGAAAATATGCGGAAAACAAGTAAACCAGAAGAACACTTCATTCCATCGACAAAGAAAAGAAAATATGATGAAGATTATCTGAAAATTGGATTTGTGTGCAAAGAAGACACCCAGTACCCAGAGCCACAGTGTTCTGAAGTTCTCGCAAATAGCTCGATGAAGCCATCATTGCTGCGAAGACATTTGGAGACAAAACATCAGCAATACGTAAACAAATCTTTAGATTTTTTTGTTCGAAAAAAGAGGGAGTTGGAATCTTCAAAAAAACTGTGAAAAATACTGCAACTACCAACGCTGATTATTTGCGTGCGTCTTTCCTAGTGGCATACAAAATTGCAAAGACCGGCAAGTCATACAATATTGCTGAGGAATTAATTTTGCCAGCTGCTAAAGATATGGTTAGTTGCATGCTACGAGACAAATTAGCAAAATTGCTGGATAAAATACCACCTTCAAATGACACAATCGTAATGCGCATTCACGACATGGCACTCAATGTTGAAAATCAACTAGCAGAACGACTGCAAAATACTTATTTTGCAATTCAAGTTGACGAATCAACAGATATTACTGGACTGCCGAATGTACTTAGTTTTGTTAGATATGTACACAGAAACATTTCTGAAGAAGATTTTCTGTTATGCAAGAACTTGGAGACTACGACAAAAGGAGAAGATATTTTCAACGTCATCAATGATTTTTTTGAAGAACATGGCATAGACTGGAGAAGGTGTGTTGGTGTTTTGACTGATGGTGCCAAGGCCATGACAGGTAGGATATCTGGACTAATCACTAGAATTAAACATCTTGCTCCTGAAGCCAAAAGTATGCACTGTGCATTGCACAGAGTGACACTGGCATGCAACAAAATGCCTGATTATTTAAAAACAGTATTGTCAGAGGTCGTAAAGATAATAAATTACATAAAAGCACGTCCGCTCAACTCGAGACTTTTTGCATTATTATGTCGGGACATGGGCAGTGAACATGTTTCATTACTCTTACACTGTGAAGTGCGTTGGTTGTCAAGAGGCAGGATGTTAGCTAGGTTTTCTGAACTGCGTCATGAAGTCTATTTATTTGTGAAGGACAGTGACTTCAACCTCAAGTTAAGATTTGAAGATGAAACCTGGCTTATAAGGGTGTCATATCTAGCTGATATCTTCTCTTCTCTCAACGAAACAAAAGCTTCTATGCAAGGCTCCATGTGTAACATATCCATTGTGCAGGATAAAATACAAGCCCTCATAAGAAAAATTGAATTTTGGAAAACTTGCATGATATCAGGTGTTATTGAATGTTTTCCTCTTCTGCATGAATTTGTTTCGACCAACACCTTATCACTGGATGCCGAAGTAAAAGGTGAAATTATTGTACATTTGTCTCAGCTCTCTGATGAACTGAAAAGGTATTTTCCAGATATCGGTAATGCTGAAGACTGGGTTCGAAATCCATTTATGGTCACAACCAAAAGCATAAATTCTGGTTTGAACATTAAGCAACATGAATCATTGCTGGAAATGTCCACAGATCGTACTCTTCATGCTGATTTTAAAAAGATGTCTTTAATTGATTTTTGGGCAGCAAGACAGGAAGAATATCCGGAGCTCTCACGTAAAGCAGTTAATTTCCTTTTACCCTTCGTTTTTTTTTTTTTTTTTTTAATGTATTTACGTCTCTCAACATCGAGGTCTTTAGAGACGGGAAAGGATGGGGGGCAAGGATGGGGGCAAGGAATGGGAAGGAATTCGGCCATGGCCTTTTGAAGGAAGCATCCCGGCATTTGCCTGGAGTGATTTGGGAAACCATGGAAAACCCAAATCTGGATGCCCGGACGGGGATCGAACCGCCGTCCTCCCGAATGCGAGGCGAGAACGCTATCCGTTACACCGCCACGCTCGGTTTTTACCCTTCGTGACAACTTACTTATGTGAGAGTGGGTTTTCACACCTGGTTATGATAAAAACGAAATACAGGAATCGAATGAATGTCGAATATGAAATGAGACTGAGATCGAGTAAAACTGTTCCTGATATTGACTCAACATGCGACAAAAAACAAGCTCATCTATCACATTAACTGACAACAATCTTCTGTATAAGTGTATTACTTTTATGAAAATAAAAATTCTTATTTTTTTTAAAGCATTTTTTTTTTTTAATTTAAGGGGTTCGCCACTGTCTAGAAAATTTAAAAGGGGTTCGCGGAGCATAAAAGTTTGAGAACCGCTGGGCTATGTCATTCATTAGTCCAATGACTCATTTAAGACACATGCACAATCGTGATTATAGAGAATGATTTTAGAAGAGAAAGATAAATACTAGATAGACAGTGTTTACCTTATTTCAACCCAAAATATAGTTAACAAGAAATTAATTCATGAAGATTTTGACATTATGTCATTCAGGTGGGAAATAAAGGATTTTGAGGCATAGTTGATGTTTATTAAAAATTACACTTAAAGTAAAATGAATCTAGGAAGACAAAAAACACCAGATGATAGGAAAAACTTTGATAAATACAGATTCAAAGCTCTGAGTGGGAGAATAAACATTTCAAAAGCTAGCTGATATCAGAAATAGAACTTCAATTTTAAATTACATAGTTTTCTTATGCAAGAAGTTGTAATAGAATAAAATATTCAGACAAATCAAGGCTACAACATACCTAAATTTTAGTCAGTTGTGAGAAAGTAAGTGGATCAAGAAAGAGGTTCACATGATAAGATCTATAAATAACCACCTCGCCTATTGTTTTGACTGGCAGTTGTTCTTAAGTAATGTCTGCATCGGGTTGTGTCATGATCTGAGCTCTGTGAGACTTAGAAAATTTTCAAGCTCACAGTCTCAATCAGCACGTGTAGCAAGTGATATTTCAAACATGTAGTTGCTGAAAGTGTAAAATCCAGGCCTCAGAAATCATTTGGGCATTTTAACATTTATTTCTATCAAAGGGAACGTATACGTAAATTCGGTGAAGGAAACTTTATGACCAATGTGCTACAGTACCTAGTCAAAGTGTTTAAACATTTCAACAAAGCTCACTCTAATTTGGGGTTGCAAATTGAAAGTATGTTTGCAGGAGTGAATGCTTTTATCCAGTGTGTGCATTTCTCAAAGAATAATCTGCAGTCTTTGCATGCGTTCTTGAAGTCCAATTTAGAATGCAAATGTGTGATCTGATACCAGTTCAACAACTTTTAAAGAATATATAGGGTGATTATCAAGTAGCGACTTTTTATTTGGATGTTTATCTTCTCCACCATTATCTGTTGATAAACAGATTGGCGACTGAAACATAATATATGAACCTAGCAGCATCTTCAAATTAAGTTATCAGAAATATCACATATGCAACATCATAATCCATGGTTAAAAGCTAAAGTTTGCCTCCATCCCAAGGAACATTTTGGCATTACAATTGCTTGATATTTCTTAAATATGATTTAAGCCGTATTTCTACCCTACTTTTAAGACTATAGTTTTTTTTTTTAGTGTCTAAGAGACTCTTAACATTAAAATTGTCAGATACCTTTCTATGATCACAGAATATTCCTAAAAAATCTTGCAGACATCAAGAATGTAACAACCATTGCTCCAAATATGAAATACCATCCATTGATCCATTTGATGATGGATAATTTGAATTTTTGGGGAGTGAGGGAAAATTGCATCCTTGTTGCGCCTTTCAAAAAACTTGTTGACATGTTATTGATAAAAATTGCAAAATAGTGTAACTTAATAACCGTAATCTCTCTATTTTCCAAATGTAATTATTAATATCTTGCTCTTCCAATATATATTTTTATAGCAAAGTATTTGTTATTTACAGCTGCCAGGTGGTAAACTCCATTTGTGAGGAGGATAGGATAGAGTGTAAGGTTTATAACCAGTGCCCCCCGAAAGTATAACCACAGTTCAGGTTAAACACTAGATTTATTTTCACTTCCAAGAAAACATTCCCTCACAGAAGTCACCAACCAAAATTAGTTTGTATCAGACTTCTTCACCAGAAGGTTGCAGTGTCGCGGAAGAGAAATACACACTCGTCACTCTGACTGAGATTATAATCCGCACGACACAACGGACCATTCCCGTTCAATTGTCATTTTACGACTCTTTTTTTCTACCATCAGCCACTGCATGACTTCACAGAACCATCTATAGTTAATTTTGAATATACATACAAACATTTGCAACCTTCACGTTACAGTACCATTGCTACTGTACTGCTACAATAGCTTTGTTTTCTTGTTTTCATTTTTTCATATTAGTTTTGTTTCTAGTTTAAGGTAAGACAAATTTTACCACCCTTTTATCTATTCTACCAGCTGACAAAAGGACAGAAAATAAATTAAGATTATTGGTATTATTCATATTCTAAGTTAGCAGATGGGCACACAAGTCATGTGGGTAGGTCTGCATGTGCACACATCTTTCCCCTTGCCATATGTCTCATCTCTTCCATGAATAAATGCTTTTTTTTCTAAAATATAGTAAAGTGTGTTCGTCCCGACCCTCCCACCTTCATCTGTGCCAAGTAACATGTTATTTTTCCTATTTCCCCTTATTTAAAATATATACTTTATATTACTTCAAAAGGTTTTATGTACATTTGTATGATCTTAGATAAAAAATGGTGTTTCAACAACAAAAATGTCAGATTTCATTTCAAGCCAAAATCATTACTGAAATTTTATCTAACTGCACAGAACAAACTCTTATTCAAGTTATAGTTATTGTGTCACTCAACATTTTTAGTATTAAATTACAGACAACAGTTATAGAAAAATTAGTACCTTCCACCAGCACGTCCTGGCAAACGGAAAGTAAGCTTGTACTGAGTTCTAATAGGATTCTCTTGTTCTTTCCATGAACAATTGAGACTTTTCCAATTTTCAGAAATACAACTAAAATTGAGAACTTGTCTTGGCTTGTCTGAAAATAAAATTAGAAACATTAGACATTTAAGTTATGCCAAGATACAAGAATAAAACATTACTTACTTATACCTGTTTAAAAGATTTTCATTAATTTGTTAAGCAAACAAACATTAATTATCAGTATTAAATTACTGTCTTACTTGAAAATTATATGCATGAGTTAGGGCAAACAGTAAGAGATGTAGATGATTATGATTGTTATTCTACTAGTTTCATTAGATTTTTTTTTTTTTTAAATGCAACACCATATGAAAATAATTTTATGTTAGAACAAACTGAGCTCATCTAATCAAACTATTAAAAGGGTGGTGAAAACTCCTCAGTTTCAACCACAGCTTATTTTGTATATTTTTCAATGTTGTAATAATAAATTAAGAATGTCATAAATATATATTTGTTAATGCACAGCAACAATCACCATGTAATTAAATTTTATATGTTTCACAGTTTGCCAATACCATCAACTCCATAATTAAAGCTGAGAAATTTTCATATCACCTTCCTACATGTAACAAAACAATTAATTATTAGCACTTTTTAAATAAGGCATTGAATTCATTAGATTACTGGATGTTATTACAAAAGATGCTAAAGTCTTAAAGGTTGAAGTCTGTTGATAAGGGCATCCAGTTCTTCACAGCTGCATAATTTTTGTATCTCTCTCACAATCTTTGATTACATAATTTGCAGCCATAATTTAATGTAGACGGTAACTTTATTAATAATACAATTGTGATAGTACCTAGTGAAATAAGTTATTAGCTGGAGCTCAAACAAATAATGTAAAGTTTTAGCTACTTTCATTAAGTTAGATTGTAGTACAACTGAATACAATACAATATAATAAATTTATTTTCCATAAACCCCCGTTTTAGAGACTGTCTCTGTTGGATGTGGAAAAGCATCAATTCACAGCAAAATAATTACATAGCAAAATAGATGTGTACACAAAACACGTAGTCAAATGTTAATATGTACATAAATATTTTAATTACATTTACACAAGATATTGGCAATTATTTTTTAGATACATTTGAAAGAAATTCTTCTATGGAGTAACAGAAGTTGTCAAATGTTTTAATATATTTTCCTGAATTTAATCCTGTCCTCTAACAGCCACTTAAAATGTGTTAAGTGCATACTGGAAAAATTTATCCCTGTATATCTGACCACTTTTTGAACAAATAACCAGCAATTGTGGAGGTCATTATTACTTGTAGTGCCATAATTATGTATTTTATTATTTGTTTCAATTATAGTATAATTAGTGACTACAAAAGACATTACTCGACTACCAATTATAAAATTCCTAACTTCTGAACAGCTCTCTCCATGAAGTTCTACTGCTAACTCGACACATAATTCTTATTACTCACTTCTGGGCTCTGAAAACTTGGTTTTTATGAGTTGAATTGCCCCTGAAGATTATTGCACACAACATTAAGGAGCAAGAAAAAATGAGATCACCTATTGCTGAAATTGTACAAATTGCAATGTGGTTGCCCCCAATCACTTTAGTAGATCAGAGACATGCCCCTCCTATTAAAATTATGATCAACATGCGTTCATAGAAATTTCACACACTTTCTTGAATGGACTGGCCTGCAAATTTTATGTGTGTGTTTAGTGTTAATCTGTGGGATTTGGAATTGAATTGAACTGAATTTAATAGTGATGGGGCGTATACTCCAGTAATAATTTTCCCATTGGGAACCACTGGTTTAGAGGAACAGATGAAATTTTCAGTTTTGTAACACCCTAAATCAAATCATAAGTGACCTTATAATGACAGAAGAAAACTTTTACTGCCATTGACCATACTGCTTACCAAGATCAAGTACCACTTTAGTTCATTATTTTATGAAGTAATTAACAGTTAAGAATTAAACATCATCTCTTACATTTCATATGGGTAAGTAAGTATGTGATCTTACAATCTTGAAAGTATTAATTTGCTTTTTTACAAAATGATCGTATAACAGCCCTCAGTTTTGAGGACAATTATGGCTTGGACTGGTTTGTGTTGATAATTTTGTGTGTAAATGCATGTAAACAGTATTAACTTTCATTTTAAAGTGTTTACTAATGATTGTGAGTGATTTTGCACATTTTTTAATTACTTTTATATTTTTGTATGGATTATGTTGTAATAGAGTTCACGGAGAAGTAAATATGAAGTGAAAAGTGATTCCTCGGTGTTGCATTTCATGGAACTATTTAATCCATTCAAAGCAGTAGTTATTTAACCTTTGGGGTAAGGCAAAACCATCTGGCAACCAACGTCAGCAACCTGTGAATTGGAGGATGAAGTAATTAAAAGGTAATAATCATTAATTGGTGACAGGATGAATTAGTTAATAACTGAAGAGCGTATCAATGGTATTTTTTTCTAAGTCATACATTTATGCAATAGTTTTATGAAATAATTATGTGGTATTATTATTATTAATATTATTTGTTTGATAGATTCATGCTTCCATTTGATTTGATTTTATTAACATTTTTATGAACCTTTGTGAGTTTTCTTTAGCCTAAGATGTGTTGTTGGCTTCAAACATGATCATAATCTGAGTTTTTGCTGCATAAATCTGAACACAAATCTAAACATAAAAGTTTCAACGCTGAATTTATCTCCTAAAGAGTAGAATCACTTCAATTTGAAACAGTAATGATAATAGAAAATTAAATGATGCAGCTTGGTTTTGAATACTTTAAAAATTTTGTATTTATTTAAAGGTGGCCCTGATGATCACATATCTAGTTAGGGCTGGAATATTGGTTTGACTGATTGTTCATAAGCCTTAGGTGAATTACAATGTGCATAATATTTAAAAAAAAAAATTTAATTTTCTATTCTGTATAAAATCATTGCAAATAAGCAGGAAATTAAAAAAAAAATGAGGAAGGAAGATAAGAAAAGATGGCCATAAATTTCTTCCAAGCCAAGCCTCTTTTCTTAGTTTTGAAGGTATTCATATCTCAACAGTATTAATATAAAATCTTAATAAAATATTTTGTTTGGCTAAAAAAATGGTAACCATAAATTCTTTCCATCCATACATTTTGATGATTATTACTGTGAAGTAGTGTGAAGCAGTAAGTTTGAAGTGGTTATTACATACCAACTCATGGTTAATCTTCAATCTGGTATAATATTACATACGGTACAGTAGAACTCCAATTATTTAAGTAATTGGGACCAGACCCCATTCGAATAATCAAAAATTCGTATAATTGGATTTTTTTCCAAAAAAAAGGTCTATTTTAATTAATTACTGTATGTATGTTGGAAATAGGAGAAAAAACTATTTTTAAAGAAAGAGTGCTTTTAATTAATTAAATGAAAAGGCAACACTTTTACATGTTAAGCATAGTTACAAGTGCTGTACATTAGTACAGTATGTACGTAACGTACTGTAAATAAAAGTCATTGCTTGCTGAATATCTCAGTCAAAGTAAGCTGTTTGACTGTATTCATCCGTTTTTGGGCAACAAAGTCGTGCATCCACTTGACAGTGCGAAGTTGCATGTGGTGTCTAGGTAAAATCATTATTTTTTTAATCGCAGTACATTTTCGTCTTTATTAAAAAAAAGTGATTCGGATACTCAGCGATTCGAGTAGTCGGAGTTATTATAATTGGAGTTCCACTGTATCATTAAATGTAGTAAATACCACCTATAATTATATCCACTTGAATCGTAAAATAATCATCTGCTAAAATTTGATGGAGTGTCAGTTACAGTGATACTAATAATTCGATGGTGAGTTACAAATTGCTATCGAGGTGTTCTTACAGCAATGGCTGTATAATACAGTGTAATTAAGATATATTAAGAACTAGCTGACCCGGTCACGCGTTGCTGTGACTTACTAATTATAGTACGTTGGATTAATGTTATTCTAAACTTCCTCAAGTAGTCAAATTAATATTCACTAATAAAGAAAAAAACATTGTAGTCGATTTGGAAATTCAAATGTAATTGGTAAAGAGTTACGGAGAGTTGAAATTAAGGACAAACGATCATAAAAAAATTTAATTTACATTTCATTACAAATTACTTAATTATAAAAACTGATATTTAAAAAATAAATAAAAAATTATTTTTTATTTATTTATATAAACTGAAATTTCAGTTATATCTTCAGTCATACTGTTTTTATATTTTCCCCACAAACTCGAAGATTGTGTTGGATAACATGTTGTCAAAATAATTGCAAACAGTTTTACGAATACTATTCGGCGTGGCTGTCAACGCTGCATCAGCAAGTGTCAGGTCCCAATAATTGTTGTCTACCAGCAGCTGCAACTCGCGACATGCATCTTGACATGTATTGAACACTTGACATGTATTGAACACTCGACCATTAACTGTTCGTAAACATTCGAAAGAAGCTGGTCCGGGAACATTCACCAATAACAAATGCTGAAAGAAACATTCACGTTGTTTTGGATTCACTGTGGAAAGTCTTTGCTTTGAATATGCCTGCGATCGAAGGATGTGGTTCTTCTTGTTTACGTGGCTACCATTTTTTACCTAATTTGTTCCATGAAAAATAGCTTGGAACATCGGTATATAATAATGTTGTTGCGAATTGGCGGAACACATCAGATTTTTGACACAATGTGAAAAATTCAGTTTGTGGTTTGTCGTTTTTGGTGGCTCAAGTATTCTTTGGAAAATATTTTCTTCGGTGAAATATACACGTTGACCGTTTTCAAGATGTACTGCAAGATGGTGGATGGAAGGGTCTCTTTCATGGGTGCGATAACTAAAAATATGCCAGACAGCTTCGTTGCTGCTGATGTATCTACCTATTTGGTATCGTGTTATTTCGTCATTTTTATTTACATTTTGAACTTCAAATACGGCCAAATCACTGCCTTTATTAACATATTTGCAAAAGGTACTTA
>JARYHS010007350.1:0-32753 GCA_031002005.1 Vandiemenella viatica
AATAAAATCGTCCAGTTTTGATTGCACGGGCATTCCACTGTAAGTAGTGAATGAAAAGTCAATTTACTGGTACCTTCTTTGATTTGACTATGATTTTTATTGTGCTGAACACAAAATTCTCATGCATAGTTACATTATTGGTAGACCAAACATTATTTTAAATGATATCCTGAAAACAAGAATCAAAGTGCATCTATAAAAGATGTAAAATACAGACTACTTTAAAGATTCAAGTTGTGAAACAGTTAAGTATGGTTCCGTGTGGCGTTAGCGTCTGAAACCTTACCGTTGCTCCTAAAATACATAATATCTGAGATGGTAGTAGTATGGTGTTTTTTTATGACTCAAGTATACCATCGTCCATTGATACCAAGAAGGGACAGAGCATACACCGAACAATATAAATAAAACTTAATATGTTGAAAAGCTGCAACCAATGACATTTCCCATAAAAAAATAAAACAGGAGTCACCTATAACATAATGTTATAGACGATAACAGTAATCAGAAAATATTTTCTCGGAGTTTCTTGGTGTATACAAAGACAGTAACTCAGACGTAATTAAATCCATTCAACAACTTTTCAATAAACCTAATTTTGTAACAACTAATTAATAAAAAATAACTAACACACTGACGAAAAAAAAGTTGGAATATTTGTTGACGTATTTACATTCCTTTTCTGATGTGAAATGTCTTTTTGGTGAGTTTTTCACAAACAAACACATTAACAAGTTCTGTGAATTGTGCACTGATTTTAACCAGGTAAATTTGATAAAAATCGGTTTTAAAAAATTAGGTTTCGTAAGGCCAGAACAAGACATGTGCTACCTATTGTCTTTTCTAACGAACCTTTTACCCTAATAACACATGATGCCAGGAATAAACTCAACATTTACATAATAGTCATTATAAATTTGACATTATTTTCTGAAGTTTTTATGGCCAATGTTCTTTGGAAGGAAATGTTTCATTTTTTATGCTCAAAGATTTTTGGCAAGTATCATGTTAATTTCCAAAAGAAATTTTTTAATCCCAGATTGCTTAATAATCCATTTTATTATGTAAGAGAATTTTTAACTTACTGTTTGAAAATCAAAATAAAGTAAGTCAACACATTTGATGTAAGGAATGTAAGGTTGTGAGGGAATTATTTGAAACAGGTTACACCAAATTCTTATGTGTTAAAAACTGCTTGGAGTAGAAATCTGCACAATCTTTGGTTAAAGTGTGACGATAGCATCACTGGCGAGGACAAACAGATTGTTGTACTGTTGAAAAGCTGGAAGCGCATCGAGTATACAATGATGAACCAAAACAATACGAACACCTGCTTAACATCGCCATGCAGCAGCGATTCGGCGTGGCATGGATTCGGGAAGACCTTGATATTTTCCTGTTAACAGATGTCTATGCACAGATAATTCTCTTAAATTACCGGTCGGTGGTTTCTGGGCGGGAAGCCAGCATCCTATAGCTTCCCAGGTGTTGAGATGAGGCAAATTTGCTGGCCATGACATGAACTTGAATTAACCATCATGATCCTCAAAACCTTTTTTCCACGAATCTTTCCTAGTGATACGAACATTTATCCCGCTAGTAGATGCCATCGCCGAAGACATGAAACTGAGTAATGCAGGGCGTCTACAGCTGTCATTATGCCTTCCGTCACTACCAAAGATCCCATCGAAGCCCCAATTAATGTCCGACACAGCATAACGCTGCACCCACCTACCTGCTTCCATGACACTGTGTCTCTCTGCGAGCAGCCGTTTACCAGGACACGACCATCGAACTGGCGTAACAACAAACGCGATTCATCCAACCAAGTGACACGTTTCCATTGATCCATGGTTCCATCTCGATGATCGTGTGCTAACTGCAATGGTAGTTGTCATTAGGTCAACATGGGAACAAGTAGGGGCCATTTGCTGTGGAGCCCCACAGTCAAAAATCTGTGCTGAACGGTGTGCTTCGAAATACTTATCCCTGCAACAACATTGTACACTACGGTAAGATCTGTCACAGATCATCCGCTTTCCTGCTTTTCTGAGAGGACAAGTCATCGAACTCCCAACTTCTGTGATGAGGCGTGGACGTCCACCATCGTATCGCCTACTCATCATTTCACTGTCCTTCAACCAATTTTATTAGATGCTCACCATAGTAACACGCTGACAGCCAACCAGTCTCGCCGTTTTCGAGATGTTCGTTTCCAGGGACCGGGCCATAACGTCTGCCCTTTGTCTGAAGATTTCTTCATTTACCACATATATCGTCGCTAAAATAACTCCCTAAGCGTCCCTTATACAGTATGACTTACCCACAGCATCACCATTTGGCATTCACTCTCACGGTGGCATTGGTCATAATATTTTGTCTCATCAGTGTATACACTGAATGTGGAAAAACGGTTATTGAGAGTTTTCTCTGTAAAAGTAGCATAAAACGGAAGCAATTGTTTCGGTATCAATATGAAGAAAGCTACGATCTGACTAGCTCTATGTAGTAAACTACTGATCAAAAAATAAAATATAAAAGTTTACTGATAAAATTCCGTTTTAAGTATTTAGTTCGAAAGACAAAATACACAGTATTATATGAGAGGTAAGAGTACCAAATTTAATCATAAAGCTTAACTAAGGAGCCCTAAATTAGCCATGCGGTAATCGTAAGAAGATATAGCGAGAAACCATAAGTGTGATGTCATCCTACTTTGAATAAACGATATCGTTTACTGGCATGTGAACAATGCGAACACATCTACACTCAAAAAACTGCTCTACTCGACCAGAAATTTTTGTCTCTTTCCAAATGGTGTAACAACTAGACGAGTGCAGATTGTGCCAATACGAGGTCACTGCCCTCGAAGAATGCCTTCATTGCATTACTGACAGAAACAAACAATGGCTCGTCAGACGAACTCTGCTGTAACAAGAGCGGCGAAATGAAACGAAGCGACTGCCATTACAGCCATTGTGTGCATTCTGCGCCGACTGGTTCACACTCAGGTGTCTTTAGTGACAGGATGAGAGTTTAAATCTAGCGTAGTGGAGCGGTAATGGTCTGGCATCGCATTCGGGAGGACGCAGGTTCTAATACCCGTTCCGCCATCCAGATTTCGGTTTTCCATGGTTTCCTGACAAGGCGTCACGCCCAGAAGAAAAAATGCAATCTATATACTCTTCCTTATACGATGAAATAGATATTATCACATAGGTACTGCAAAATTTCAGTTCTTGTGACGAAAGAGATTCCCATATTATAAGCATGTTTTGAGTGTTTTTGAGGGTAAGACTATGTCTGCAAAACATTAAACACAGTTCCAGTCTAAGAAACAGTGGTTAAGAATAACTGCGGTTATCGTAGAATCCCCTAGTTTCAATACGAATATTTAATTTAATTGCGATGGAGTGCTTACTCCGATGTAAATTTCCTTACACACCAATTTTTTCTCTTTTTTCCCACCTATTTATTCCCTCTACTAATTTCGACTTTAAATTCTTTTAGCGGTTATGGTAAATTAGTCATCACTTCTCATGGCAATTTATTCCAGACCCGCTTACCTACCAAAGAAAACCTTTCATCACCCTTATGTCTGAGATCTAGTGCCAATTTTTGGCCATGGCCATCTTTTCCCTCCCATGCACCTCTCCTAATTCTTCCACCAATATCTTTCCATGCCTCATCATCAATATACGCCTTGTACACCCTTCTCCTGTCTTCCAATGAATCCTATTGCGACTCCTTTGTCATTTCACTTACTGATTGTGTAATTTCCAGAGACAAATCTAGAAGCCCTTCATTGCACACCCACTAACTCCTGTATTTGATACCCAAAACGTGGGTCCCATACTCACTAGCATATACAAGCAATGGTCTGACCAACGTTTTATTCCCTTACTTCTCTAGAACATCCCCTCATCACTCTCTCCAACAAGCGAAGGATTTTGAAAACTTTTCCTGCTACCTGAAAAATGTGTTCTATCCAGTTGAGTCTGTTATCAAATGTTATGCTAAGGTATTTCCGTTTCAAGTCCTCAACAGGCAATTCGTCCCTGCCTTATAACAATAATACATGTTTAGTTTGATCTGTGAACCTACTAAGCTTACTCTTTTTTGCATTTATCTTCATCCCATGTCGGTATAAATAGCTTCACGAGTTTCACGTTGCGTCGAAATGCTCCTCCTTCTTCTTTCTTCAACAAAATCTTTCATCCCACGTTGATCTGCACAGCTAGATATCCTGTCCAGATCACCCTTCAGATGTTCGCAGTCTTCCACAACTTTAGTCCTCTTATATAGATTTATGTCATCTGCATAGTAATCCTCCAACACAGCCATTCATTAGAATGACTAATAGCTAATTTGAACCTCTTTGAAGAACTGATTATTAATTGCCGTATTTCTTGTTTTGTTTAATTGTTCTCAAGTGTTTGAATCAAACTTATACAGCAATAACAACTTTCAAGACATTCACCCTCCTGTAAATTGTGATCTATTGATTGTTGGAGTGTTTTATCATACAGTGTAGCAGGTTTTGTTGATTGCAACCATGTTATTAGCTGTCAACATAAGAAACATTAAAAAATTATTCGCTCTGGACATCCTTGTGATTACTAGCCTATATTCATTTTTCGTTTGATACTGCCACTCTGAATGAAATATATTTTTACTCTCATAAGTATGTTACTTTAAATTTTTGTTCATATTCAGTTACTTTCACAAGTATACTTCATCCATGGGTTTAAATTTCACATCTTCTGAGTGAATGACAAAATTTTTTCATCTGTCGCAGCCTCATAATTTCTAAAGCTTTTAACATAGAAAATTTTAATTGCTTGCTATTTTCGTTCCTGATACCCCAAACAAGATTATAATATAAAATTTATAAAAATAACCGGATTGAAACTAATCATAGAGGATTAAATCTGGCAACCTGCCAATTCTGAAAATGTTTGGATCTTTATTTTTATATCTCGATTCATACGAGATTCTGCGAAAAACATAAAGAAATTAAATTCATCTTTTATTTCCAATACTATTGATTTAAGAAATGTGCGTACTAACGTGTCTGGGGATCGAAAGCGTTCTGGTTCGAATCCCTGTCTCGGCAGGGATTTTCATAGGACCTTAATCCGATCTTCGTTTCAGAACGCGGTTTAGAACGCTTCTATGGTTCGGTGTCCACGTTAAACAGTAGGTCCGGTAGGAATACCGGTTACGGCTAAGGCGGCTAGAACAGGGTGAAACCGCAAACAATAGAAATCCTGTCACCAGGTCATTACGACCACACGTAATTATTATTATTAGTGTTAAATTCCTCCCCATCTAATTTTGCGATTTAAGAATTTTAATTTTAAATTCCTTCAGTTTTTTTGGTAAATTTTTTATCATTTCGCTTGGTAATTTATTCCAATCAGTGACATACTTATCGAAAAAAAGAAAATTTTCCCACTCCCTTATCCATAAAATCGAGTGCGAGCTTGTGCCCTGATTATAGTTTCCTTTCCATGCACTGCTCGTAATTCTTTGACGAATGTCTCTCCAGGCCCCGTGATCAACATACACCTTTTACACCCCAGTACACTCTTCGCAGTCCTGCTGTCTTCCAGTGACTCCCAACCCAGGTCCTCTGTGATATCAGTTACTTAGTGGGTCTAACGGTAATTTCCACTAACCTAGCTGCTCTCCTTTGATAATCTAAATGTGCGTCCCAAACTACACCACCATATTCAAGCAGTGTTCTGACCAAAGTTTTGTAACCCAATTCTCTGCTACATCCACTCATCATTGTCTCCAGTAAAAGAAGTATTTTTTAAACTTTTCCTACCAACTGCCCAATGTGTTCTGCCCAGTGGAGTTTGTTAAACATTTTGGACAGAGCAGTCTTATTTGATATAATAGACCTATGGTTTACAGTTGTTAATGACATTTTACCCCCAAATGATAAACTACACTCCCCAACAATGATTTATGTGCAGAAATGCAGCACACAGTTTGATGTGAACGAATCATGCAACAACAAATACGTTGTAAATTTCTCCAATTGAAGTTTCGAGCAAAATTCTAGCTTTCCGGGACTTCAATACTGTACCACTTGAGAAACATAATATATACAATATATTGGGGAAGAAGCTTAAGAACGTAGAGATTTTTTTTATGTACCCTGAAAATCAGATAATGGATTCTGGAAAGGAAAATGCGAAGTACAAAGAACATTTCGGAACCTATTTGAATGATCTTCTCTTCAAAAAAATATTTGGCTAAGCAGATTCTCCGTAAATTTAGTTTATCTAATGTATTTCGAAGATTTGTGTATGCAAAATGTATAGACAGTATAACCTGTACTTGTAACGGATGATAATAAATTTAAACGTAAAAAAATAAATAAAAAAAGGGTGAACTATAGAGATATTTCTGGAACTCAACTAAATGAGTACTTTTAACAAATTTGACTATTTATTAGATTAATCTAATTTCATCCTTCTAGTACCTATTAATTTTTTCAGCTTGCAACATTTTTGTTTGCTTTAAATATAACATTATAAAAAGAAAATGAATAATGAAGTAGGTTTAAAAATCACTAATTAATAATATTTTAAATTTAAAAAATAATTTTCTTTGGTGAATTCAAAAGAATACAGAATTATTCACCATTACAGATTATTCTCATTATTTTGTTCTTCCTTCTCGGTTATTGCACCGAAGGGGAGCACTTAGAAGAACAGATAGCAGCCCCAGGATAATAAACATACAAATGCAGGGAAATGTTATCCATTCATACAGACTCTGCACTATGGCGAAAAATAAAATCCTTCTCTTAGAACAGGCACAACATTTTTCCCCAAGTTTAGTTTCTTGACGCGAGCTATCTTGAACGTCGGAAGAAACAGGTAACATATAGAAAGCGCTGCCAATTAAACGGTGTTTGTTGTTGTCAAGTAGTTTGGGAGTACACTACAAGTTGCCTATTTTTAATTTATCTCTAATGAAATAATTAGATTTTTTACTGTGGTTGGTTAGTGCTTGTGACAATTCTAATCAAATAGTTGCTGAGTACTGTAACCGTAGCCTGTTTAAATTTATTTGTAGTGTCATAAGTTAATTTAATTTAATTTCTGATTATTCGATGTGGCTATCGCATTTAACAGTTACTGTCTAAAGTGATCGAAGTCTGTGTTGAAATTATCTGTATTGCCGTATTTATTTTTCACTTCATCTTTGGTTTTTGCTGTTGGTATCGAATCAACGAAACAGTTGCAATTGAGTAACCGTACACAGCAGTAACTGTTTTGAGTAAATTCATGGTGTAGTTTTACTTGATTTCTCATTTTTTCCTGTAGATATAGGATTATTTCATTGCCGACTAGTTACTCCGGTTAATTATCGGCAGACTGGCTTACTTTCCTTCCGCTAACCGTTCATTCGATATTACATTCCGTTACAAAATCCCTTCTTCGTAACAGCATCGCCAACGATGTAATATTTTTCATTGCTCTTCCGCTGGGTGACTGGTATAATGTAGTAAACGTTATTGATCCATCTGTTCCTAATTTTTTTTTTTTTAATTTCACGGAATTACGGGAGATTTGCGGAGACTGTGACTGCTGAGTACTGACTATCGTTACATTGACCTGTCGGTTTAATTCTAGATAGCCGTATCGCTATGCCATCGGCGCTGCAAAGTCGATTCAAATAACTTGAAATCATCGTTAATTTCTTAGTTTTAGAGTGTTCTTGACATTTCAGCTTCTATCCGTTACAAAAACTCACAAGAAATTTACGATAACAAAATACTTTCCACGGCTTAGTGACAGACAAATCCAGCTATCTTGAATATATAGAGGGAATCGAGTATTTTTGTTGTACGCAAATACCGCGTTTCTATGGCTTTAATGAAATTTTTCTCCCGATCCTGGTAGCATTTTAAACTACGGGAAGAAAGTAGAAGTTTAGTGTAATATGATCCGACAATGGTACTGGCGGAAAGTGATTACAGCTTTGTAGCGATCTAGAATTAAACCGACCGCCTATTCCGGTGCTTGCAGCAGCCAATAGCCGCAGAAATTTTCCGCCCAAAGCGGTTTCCCGAGCTTGTCTCCGGTGCTCGATATTCAATTCTCTGACGTCCCCAACGGCAGATACAGCGCTCATATCTGTGTCATATGAGGATATCCTGTCATGTGTGGGGACGGGCGTTATTTTTGCTGCTGCGTTCGTATCAGATATTCAGTTTTCAGTTAATACTTTGCTTCCTTCATTTTTTTCGTCCTCTTCTGACGCCTAGCCGTGGCAACTAAATGGCACGCACTGACAAATGGTCTCTTCGACCAATATACCAGTGCTCTGCCGCAACAGAAGACAGTTCGTGATGTAATGTTTAGGATGTACAGTTAATTCTGAAGCTACATTGAGGATATTTTTACTTAAAAGTAATAATGCCTGAAATATCCTGGAGAGTGAGCACATCATTTTTTGCTTCACCGATACACTGATTTTAAAAGAAAGGTTCCTTGTTTGTCAAAAGACGATTTTACTTCAAAAATCCGATAGAGTACCATACGACATAATATGAAATGAAGGGCGATGGTGGCATTACAGTAATAAACCTACAGACAACGCTTCAGAGGAAACAAAGGGAAAAAAGTGCAAAAATTAAAATTTGTACTTTTGGCATCACATGTTTAAGTATTTTCAGAGCTAATAATACATTTATCTGTCTCACTCTCTGTCACTTTGAAGAATGTACTCTGGTATGCATTGTACTCTTCAAACGAAATTTCATACACAGGTATTCAGTTCCACATTCCATATAGCATTCTTATTTAATCTTTTTGTGAATTTTTATTTATAATTCAGTAGCTCATAATACATGCTTAATTCTGAATGCTTGATGAAGCAAAACAGTTAGGTAAACTGGAAGAAGTGTGAATACCTTTTTGTTCGATGTATGTTCAAATTATAAACTGATGGATACTATATATTAAATTATAAACCTACGGCTTCAATGAAAAATTTCAACCGTAAAGTTTAGTTCCACAATCAACAAATAATTGGATCCTGATAAGTTTGTTTACAGCAAGTTTAGAAATAAAATGATAGTTTTCTTTTCTTTCTTCTATTCCGATAATTGAAATCTTCATGAATCGACCTAACACTAACTTAAAACTTAAAGACCTAAGGCTTAAGAAAAAAGAAACAAGAAAAACAAAATCCATAGTAGTATAGAGGGAAGGGGGTGAATTGGGGTGAATGTCAGTTGAAGAGACAGGCAGAAAAAGAGATTTACGAAACAGAGCAAGTATAAAAGACGTTTTAGTACAAACTAACTTGATTAAAACTTGATGAAAATTTCCATGAAAAATACAGGCGATAGACATAATTATGGAAAGGATACTGCTGGAAGACAAAGAAGACTACTCGCAGACACAAAAAAAAGTTCTAGTAATAGCACGGGATAGAGAACGGTGGAAGAAAAATAGCAGAGTTTTTCGCCCAGTAGTAGATTATCAAAGGGTTTCCAGGAATTCGAAAACAACATGCAGAGATAATTTGGCACTCGATTTTTATTCAAATAAAGTGAGTTTATAAAATGCAGAGCACAAACACGGTTGCCATTTAACATTTATTATTAGAAGATTTTTATAACTTTAAATATCGTCTTTCGTCAAACCAAATTGGAATTTTCTTTAAAGTAATTGCAAGAGTAGGGTCTATAATACGGATAATACGGATCACATACATCTGCGGATTAGTTTCATTTTACTGATATTTAGGAAAATTATAAATAGATTTCACAATATCATGTTCATACAGGTATTGAGAATAGCAACAACTTCTGTATAATGATTGGCATGTATTCCACATGCAGTTAACGGCTCTTTAAACATCGCCCAGTGATTATTTAGTTAACTATTTTGAAAAGACCTAATGCTGTTCAAACTCTTCAAAGGAATAAATTCATATAATATTTTAAAATTCATAATACATTACTTAAGAAAATGGTTTATCAAGTCTTTTTGAATCAATTGCATTGTTCTCGTAGCCTTCAAAATACTGTATAAAAGTACTGCCACCCTACACAATTTCAAGATTTTCATTATTGCTTTATAAGTATTAATAATGATGATCTGAATCCTCAACTGACAACCTTAAAAACCTCCTTTATTGTCGAGACTTTATACCAGTTTGAATTTAATCAATAAATTAATCTACGAACTAAAATGTTCATTAAAGACTAACTGAAAACAAAACCACTTAAAATCGATAAATGCTTTTCCAACGAAATCCATACCCGATACTCGATACGTGAGTGTAACTTTATCATATGCTGACCACAGATGGAAGAACTTGTTACCGAACTATCTGATAAAATATAAGCATAGACGTATAACTGCCTCTCCGAGATACTAAACCACAGGCCTTTTGAAATTCACTGTCATCATCGTGGTTAGTAGATGGTCTATCCCAGCCCTGGAGTGGTCCGGAAGCTCAGTGATTAAGGCGTCTGACTGGAGATCGCCTGTTCGAATCCCCGAGAATTTTAAAAAGTCTTTAAATCGACCTCCACTTCTGACACACCTTGCTGTGTAATGTGTAGTACTCCAGAATGCTCCCGTGGTACGGATACCAAGTTAATCTGTAGGACTCCAATACCCGGCAGGATTACCGGGTTAGGTTAAGGTGGCAACAATAGGGGCAGAATGAACAGTCAATAGAAACCCTGACACCAGGTCATTACGACCTGTGAGCAATATCAACCATATGCGTGTATTGTAATTATCTGTTTCCGCCTAAGAAATACAGTGCAGTTGCAGAAAGCAACAAAAGCTTACATGCTCCTCTTCTTCTAATGGTTACGACACGTAAGAATTCATAAAATGGAATAAACATATTACAACCCGTTTATGTAGTGTTTCCTGAGACGTACATTGATCTTAAAACTACCTCCGCAACGTAATTTTAATATAAAACAATTAAAAAACTTTTGACGAAAGCTACTACGAAAGAAAAGTTCGGCTCACTGCATTTACAAAATTATATTTTGTGTCTTTACTTGTGGAGACGATTTTGGTTAATACTCTTGATAATAAGGCACATTTTTACTACTTATTCGTCTGTTTCAAATCGATATATGATGTTATTCTCGATTCAAATGTTTTTCCTCTAAAATATTACCTTAAGTCCGAGAGACACACTAGAATCCATTTTTTTTTACTATGGCTTTACGCCTCGTCAACGTCGAGGTCATTAGAGGCGGGATGGGACTAGGGACAAGGAACGGGAAGGAATTCAGCCATGGCCTTTTTTAAGAAAGCATCCCGGCATTCGCCTGGAGTGATTTGGGGAAACCATGGAAAACCCAAATCTGAATGCCTGAATTCGAACCGGCGTCCTCCCGAATGCGAGACTAGAATCCATGTTTATTTCAAACATATACCAAGGTAAATGTCTGGGAAGCCAATCATTTGTTACCCGGCAAGGTGATGTGACAGCCTGAATGTTCTGATGTATAATGACACTTGACAGTGACGACGAAAGAAGTCTGTGTTTTTTTCCCAATTGAAATAGCAACTATCAAAAGGCTTATTTATCAATTAAAATCATGTGTTCATATTACACACAAATAAGTCTCAGTCATATTTTTATAATTTCATTTTGCTTCTGCAAAAACTTCGCTCACTACTGATGGATGATCGATTGCTGTCCATGTATTACTGTTTACGCTAAGAGAGAGTTACGCTCTCCAGAACCGCTAAGTGGAATTTATCTTCAGTGAAGAGAGTGTTAACAAACATTAAGAAGAAGCGCTTTAATTCGCGATAAGATATTACGCGTAGCCAAAAAATTCAATGCAGTTTTCTAGGCAATAACTAGAATAAAATTGAGGCTTCAACTGCACGATCGGTTAAGTTTAATACGTATGAGATTCATATTCCTTGTAATACTTCAAGAAGTGATATATAAAACAGTTAAATATACTTGTTACTTTACAAGTGTGATAAGATTAGCCACTTTTTTAAACTCAGAATTTATGGGTAAGTATTTACATCTCAACTACAAGAAAAAGTTTCCACTTCATCATTTCAACTTGTACAGTGTAGCAAAATCTTTCATTTTTGGTGTATCCGAATAGTCAGAAAAGCTACAAAACGAAAATATCTCTTATAATTACGCTCTGTACTCTAAAGGTGTAAATATAATATTTTTTATTCAAGGTATTAAATCCAAATGTTAAAGTTGTTACAGTATCAACGTATTAAGAAATTAAAATAGTGTCAATGTTTGAATATGATACAACTTCATTAGAGCCAAGCTTTGTGAATTTCTGTGTCCGAGGTGCTCCATGGTCTTACTGCATACATGGTAACTGAAACATGTAAACTGTTAGGAAGATTCAAATACGCAAAATAGCTTAACCTGCTGTTAATTGCCAAGGCACTGTTCATCTTACACAACTGACGAAAGTTCACAAATTGGTTTGTAATTTAGGTATAAGAATGCAATGAAAACGTAAAGTTGTTTTTGGATTACTTACCTCAGAAGGTAGACTTTAAAATTAATTTCGATTTACTGACCTGAAAAGAAGAAAAGAATACCGTTAGTTAATTAGCCAAAATAAAATATAAAGTACAACTACTCCATAACAAAATCACAATTACTGAGAGAATATACGTATTTCTAAACAACCAACAATCCAGAGAATTTTGTTTTTAAATTTTGGTCAAGTTGTTTAAATGGAAGTGAACTGCTAGCGCTGATTGATAAATACGAAACGAGCCAATAAATATCTACAAACCAAAATGCCGGATCAAGTTTCTGTGTCCACTAAATAAATGGAAACGATAGTTACGTTTATAAATTTGCGGAAAATTTAGTTGCATTCCTATCTTCAGTTACAAGCGTGTTTGTTGGAGCTGCTTTATAAAACACACTATCTGTTATAAATGTCCTGAATATAGCTACAAATCCCTGTCCGTATACTGAATCAACAACTTTGTACCCATTTTCACATGCTTGATTTTCGTTTTTATACAAAGACCAATAGGAAAGAAACTATAATTTTCATCTCACTGTGAATACTGTTGTTTGGATCAGAGAACGGTTACTTAGGCCAAGTCGGATCCTGTTATTACGCCGCAATGATGGTCTTTCAGGTCTACTCTGATTCCTTATCTTCCCGATGTCAGAAATTGCACCAGTCTGTAGTTTTTAACCTCTCATGGCGTGTCATAAAAGGCGTGTTTCTCTACAGAGTCAACTGAACATGTCGGTATCGTGGTGGTCCACGAATAAAAAAAGTAACGGAATTGACAATTATTGCAAGTGCATCTCCATAGTAATAATAACTATTTCAGATAATAGTGGTAAAAACAATCATTGCAATTGTTTACTGCAATATTTTGTAACGATTCCCCGATAACACCGTCACATTATATGCAAAGACCAGGCATAGTTTCTGAATACTGCCAAATGCCAGTTATTCCCACAATAGTTAGATTATCCTGTTCGAGGTTGTGTATTCTCAACTGATAGAGCGAAAGTGGGATGAGGTTCCGATTTTTTTTCTAGCCGACACCAAGATTGTCGCTAGCAGCAGAGTCCACATATAAGACCGTTTCGACCGTTCGGGGATGGCTTGATCAGCATTACAAAGAATTTAGTTTGAAAATGCAACAACTGGAAATAAGGATAGCCAGCTGAAATTATCCAGGAGATTAGCAGTCTCTGAATTCTCAGTATTTCTCGGCGTATACGTCGCGGATATACAAGGAGAAAATTGAGAAAGCTAACAAGAGTCTGAATAATGTTAACATTAGCGGAATGGAATATTCTAACTATGTGCGAGCGGAGGTATGGGTGCCTGATCGAGAGAGAACTCGACGGGGAGTCAGCGAAGTGAACAGATGTCTAATTGTGGGAGTTAGAATAATTTTATGTTCAGTTGTTTCCATTTAATCGTGGAGAGAGAACAGAGAGTTATCTCCCTGGCGGTAACGGTAATACAACTGTAAACGAGGAACGATTCGTGAGAGTTCTCAGAAGAGGGACGAGATCAAACACTTTCGCTCTCAATGGAAGCCAGTCCGTTGAGTTTCGAGGTGATATACCCACGAGATGAGAAACCAGACAGCAGACAGAAAGTGGTAATGTGATTTCCGAGTAATCATAAAGCGCAAACTGTTTCCTGTTTTGAAGTCCCATGCGCCAGATGGATCCAATTAAATCTCATTGTAAAACCAAGTCATAATACATGAATAATTTCTCTTATTCATGTAGTCGGATTATATATATATATATATATATATATATATATATATATATATATATATATATAACATTTTCAGATTTTAAATATTATAATGTGACTCATAATTTGATATAATTCCATGTTTAATTAGATTTGTTCTAATCAAGTTTAATATTATGGGGCTGTATGATAACTTGGAGATAAATAAATAATTCGTATTGGAACTAGGGATTGTAATATAGCAATGCGGGATCCCGTAATAGGTATTTTTTATGTATCGCACACGATATCTGAACTACACAATTAAAGATTTTTAATCACAGTTTCATTATTCCCATTTCTATATTTGCAGATAAAGCAATTGTGACAACTTCCTGTATTCGCGGCTGAAAATTTGATTATTCGTTGATACGAAACTAATGTTAAGATAATTTTAAAGATCGCATACCTATTTATTTAGCAGCTATCAAAAGGCAATTGTATATCCTTTGACTTATTGTTGTTTTGGCCGCCTCCTCTATACCTTTGAAACACATGTTCTTTGACTAAAGCCGCCTGCTTAAATGTGGCGCTGTGTCTTTCGATTAATCCCTCTTGGGATGATTTAGTAAATCGCCACAATACATTATTTTTGAGTAAATAGCTTGTGTTTTTTCAACTCCTTGATGATTGCTAAATCACCACAATACATTATTTTTGAGTGAATAGCTTGTTTCTTTTCAAATCCTTAATGATTTGGTATATCGCCACAATACATTATTTTTGAGTGAATAGCATGTGTCCTTTCAACTCCTTGTTATTATTTCGACTAAAGGCAAAAAAGTTATAATGAAGTCTTCACGGCTGTATCGCCGAATTGTGTTGTAAAAACAACATACTTCGACGGCTGTCTCCACCGTCTTCCTCACGTGTGAAATTTCCTGTTTTTACAACGCAATCCGGCGATACATCCCTGAAGACTTCACTGCAATCATACGCCGAGAAACTCTCCTTTCTTACATAAACAAAATAATAATAATAATAATATCCTGTCTAAAAAAAAGTCGTTACACCACTTAAAGGAAAACTGAAATACTGGACCGTGTACGTCTTAGTTAGTAGTTTCTTTTAATAACAATGAATCAACTATAATATCAATCAAGAAATCAGGTGACATAATAATCAATACCACAAAAACAATTCTTGTAAAAATAGGCCGAGTCTCGTGCTTTTGCAGTGACAAAAAGTTATGAGATCTTGTTCTGAGCCAAGTCTACACTTTACAGAGTATATTCACTTCAGTGTGTGAAATAGAATGCTTTCTCTTGGAGTTATAGAACGTTTGTTTAGAATTATAAAAAAAAAACTCTCTGGTGACTTGGCCATTATGCATACCATGTTTTTAAACTGATGTGATGTATTCTAAGGCATCTAAGATTGAATATTTTCCATTTTTGATTATTTATTTAAAAATTTGTTTAGATTTAAAAACAAAAATGTAAAACCTTGAAATATACTTTAGACATGCTAAAAAGATTGTCTTTTGTCAATTAAAATATTGTTAACTGTTAATTTTTATCATTTAACATTAAAATTGATTTATTAATTTAACTAATAGACGTTTATTATTAATTTGTTAACAATTTAAAAAAAAATATGTTTTAAACATATGCGTTAAGAAAGCTATTAGCACCAAACCCGCTGGATCGCGCGGTATTCAGCCGGCTTGGTGCAAATCCCGCAAAAATTCCGTGGGATTGAAAACACTGCGGGATTGCAATCCTTAATTGGAACTATTGCTTTAATATTTATTAAAGATAACTGATAGGTGCTACCGATTTTAACAGATGTTGCTAAAACCATATGTTTTTGCCGTGAGCAATTGATTTTATGATTTTAAAAATTTCAATTATAATAACCCAATAAAGTAAATTGGTTGGTGCCCAGCGCAAGGACTATAATGAAACAATTTTATGAAATAAAAATGTTATTACAGTATTTTGTGCTCGGAATAGATTTAAGACTACTCTTCTGTATGTCTACATCTCAAAAGTCTCCATTTTTTTGCACTAGATTCCATTCATAGTACAGTCATAAAGACTGTACAACTGTATAATAAACAAGAAAAATATGAGTATGGGCAGTCTCATATCCAATCTAACGGCGGTTTATGTCAGCATTCACTTTAACCATTTATAGCAGTATGAGCCACCTCAGCAACTAATCTTGTTCCAGAGGCCATTTAAACAAGACCACAGATATTATTAGACAGATATCAGGACAGGAGAAAATAGAATATACCAAAATATATACCATATGCAACTATCTCGTTTTTGTAATATGTTCGGTGTTCTCTGCAAAATAGTAACTAATTAAATTCGTATCTTGTTACCACCTGGTAATTATCTTTAGAACATTTCTACCTTAGCGAGTCTTTCAGCACTTCTCTTCCAAAGACTGAACTTATTTTCTGTCAAGGTTACATCTACTTCCGGTTTGCATTGTCTGTCGATTTAATGGAGGAGGGGGGCGGATGTGTTATCTTGTGTCTGTGAATCGTGTAACTTTTGTTTTCTATGAGATTAGTTTATTTTTGTCGTAACTCCCCGACCCACTGTGACGGCGCTTTGACGCTCCCAGCCACACTGGAGGTGACAGTTTCGTAACGTACTCATACGAACTAAGCAAAACTGTAAGAATTTCTGGTATCGCCGGGATTCGAACCTACATCGCTAAATTTGTGAAACATGGCGCCTCATCAATTGTACTGCCATGTATTACAGTGTGATCTTTAAGAGTACACGCGCTTTAGCTGAAACAAGGAAGGTGAAAGATACTGATATGATTAATAAACTGCAGCGAGAATCGTTGGAATACAGAAGGTGAAAGAAGGAAAAGCTGAAGACGTATTTTGGATACAGGACCAAGATGAATATCGGGAAATGAATAATCCAGTGAAAGTGAAACTGAGTGATGCCCATAACAATAAACTAGCGCTTGGCTTCAAGCATTAGTTAGTAATAAAGTTTTATAGGTGGATTACGAAAAAAGGTGAAAAATTTTCAAGTAAAAATTTTCCGTGATTTAGGTAGGTGTGTGTGTACATTGCAGAAATGGTAAAAGGTCCAAAGGAATTAATAATAATACCATTTTCAATGGATCTCTCTATTGTATGTGTACTAAGCCAGTATGTGAAAGGTTCCAGAAATTTCCTAAAGTAAAAAGCCGTATACTTGAG
The DNA here is from genome assembly GCA_031002005.1 of Vandiemenella viatica. Lineage (NCBI taxonomy): Eukaryota > Metazoa > Arthropoda > Insecta > Orthoptera > Morabidae > Vandiemenella > Vandiemenella viatica. The sequence continues at coordinate 17,472 of JARYHS010007350.1, forward strand.
ATCAAGACCTCTCTTAAGGCCACTCAACTTGAACTTATCATTTGTATCATTAGCACCCTATTTAATATGTTGAAGAAGACACAGACATTAAAAATTATTATCATAAACTGAGAATTGGGTTTTAAGTAAATCCGAACATCTAAAGCCCATTTGATATTGAAATAAAAAATACATAGGATTATGATGTGCTATCCCTCTACCCCCCCCCCTTTCCAGGGATAGCTAAGACATATCGGGGGGAGGGGGAAAGTGCGAGGTAGCTATGCCTCCTGTGTTGACGATACCCTAGCTCTGCACCTTTGCAAGTACCACGTACCCTTAGCGTTGAAAACCTTTATTCTAACATCACATACTAGATGAGAGATGTCATTGTCAGTACTAAAAAGTATGCATTTACCTTATTAATAATAACATTATTGTTGGCGAGAGGGGGAAGTTTTCTTTTAATGGAAAGAGGGTGTGTTATGAGAAACTTCTGGAACCACTAATATAGACGTACTCGAATAGAGGAAGCATAACTTTTGATTAGACTCATCATAATCGATATCCTTCCTTTCCCTTGGGTTCAAATTTTGAATTATTGTGGTAAAACTGTAGAAGATGATAAAGCTCATAACACATGAGGAGTCTAGTTCAAGACGTAGGGCATAATTGATATATGAGACGAAGTTATCGTAGTCAAGTGTAAGCTACTCTCACGCACAGACGGTATATCAAACTAAATCCACTAAATTTTTCAAAAAAATTTAAACAGCAATTGTTTATTTCAAGCAGAGTTCATTATACAGTTTGCTAAATAGTCTTTTAAATGTATTTACAAACAGAAAAAAACAGTTAAAATATCATTACAAAGTTTTGATTTTTTTGAAAAAGTTGGTACTTTTACAATATATTTATTATTCGATTCGTCTAATTCTCCATCGACTTACACATATGATTTTTGCCGAAAAATTCTATACGCTGAAGTATCAAATTAGGTAAAATCACTCATTTAATTATTTTACGAAAACCATAAGCTCCATATTTTTTGGCCACGTAATGAGAGTGGATAGCACAAAACTTACACAAAGAACTTTGAATCACGCCTACAAGAGTAAAATAGCAACCAGTAAATCCAAGGAGTAAGGAAAGATATCAATGAGATCGGAATAATACAAGACAGAGCAACCTTCAGAAAAAATTCAAGTGTTTCCAGGAGAAGAGGAAAGATAACATCTGGACCCAAGAGAGGAGAAAACAGCAAAGTGAAAGGATGAAGAACTACTGGAAGTCAAGAAAAGTAGCATCGAGATGAATGGACAGAATTACTTTACCCCAATTTAAAAAATTGAAAAATTAAAAAGAAAAAACTAAGTCCACAACCCGAAGGTTGGTTGGATCCTCCCGAAGGAGGCATACTCAGCCATTGTGTCAGAGGTTGGACGGCCAGTTCCTTCCCTCTCTGACCTACTGTTTAATGTGGAATCCGAACCACGGAACGTCCTGGCGTAGTTCACATGATTACACAACTCTTAAAAATTCCTGGCGCCACCGGAATATGAAGGAGAAAACGAGTTTTTGAAAGCAATGGCCTTAACAACTGAGCTACCAGACTACTCATATCGCTTAAGTTTTCCTGAAAAGTTTAACCGGCTACGTGGTACTGAAAGGCTTTTCGGACCAGTAGTTTCGAAAATAAAAGGGAAAAAGGGAGGAGAACGATATTTTTCAAGTTTATTTTCAATCAAAAATCAAAAAATCGTGGAATAAAACAGAAAACCAAATCATTTTAAAGTCAGTGGTTGCCAAATTTCATCTGAAATTCATGATGATCTTGTAAAGAAATTATTTCCTTCAGTGTCCCACTAAAATTATATACAACTCCGATGTTTTCTTTCAGAATTTCATTTTAAAAGGAAAGCATGGTTCTCAACCCGAAATTGGTGGGACCTTCACTAAGTCTGGTGTCAGAAATATTACGGAAAGTTTATTTTTCCTTACCTAACGTAACCTACTGATCCTACAGAGTAAATAAGACCTACAGTAAAAAATGGGATCCGAAACATGGAGGCACTTTTGTGTTCTTTAAATTACACAGCAATCTGTCGCATAGGTGAAGATCGGAATAAAGTCCTCACCTTGACAGGGAATCAAACAGGGGACCTTTCCATCTCCAGTAAAAGACGCCTTATTCACCGTGCCACCAGACCGCTTAATTTTATATTATAGTCTTGATAAGGTTAATAAGAACTAAATTAACGCTCAGTTACAAATGTTGTAATTAAAGGCTTCAGAAGTCATGAGGTTGTGACAGACGAACAAATGAGTGAATCCATAAGGGTTACGTTTTGACTGGGTAGGTAGGTAGGTAGGGCAGTGTGGAAGTGTGACAGCAGGCGCTCCCTTAGTCTGCAGTGTTCCAGGCCTGCGCCGCGGCCGCCGAGCTATCGATCCGGCTGGAGCCAGCAGCCGCCACGGCGCACCACGTGCGTGCCGCCCTCACGTGGCCTTCACGCGTCGTACGCACGTGCACACGTGACCACCGCCGCCGCCGCTCCAATTCAGACCACCACAGCTTCCGTTCCCAGATATTATTACCCACGTCGGTTGCAACATGCTCATAACACCCCTCATACGACATTAATTTCGAACCATCAAAACAAAAATCTCCACCAACTAATTAAACACCTTTGATACCTATCAACTGAAGTTTATAGATGTGATAATACCAGTCCCTCAATCCACCTTTTCCCGGCCTTCAGACTGAAAGGTTAAGTTTTGTTTTAAATGGTCTATCCTACGTACAAGTGGCACATTACTAGAAACATCGCCAAGTATAAACTGTTATAGATTTCAAACACAGTAGTTTTTCTAGCACGTTATTATGTCTTCCACTAATGCAAATAATTTTTAAAAATACTACCTCAAATCTTTTACGCTAGCAACGTTCTTTGTCATCGAAATTCATTCTAGACTCGGAAATGGATATCTAAAATAACATTCCTTTACATATCAGATTCTTGTTCTCCTGCATCTCTTTTTTTTTTTGTCATTGTCTTGGAACACCAGAACCATGTAGTACACTTGAGTATCCTAACACAGAGACTCAAAACCTGATTTTGTCGAAATTTAACATAGTGTTTTCTTCTTTCCACTCTCGTAATTGTTGCGAAAATCATTGATCCATGTTATCTTCCAGTTTCCACAGCAAAGTTGAGAGTCAGGCAGCTTATGTTTCACTTCAGCAACGTGTCTGGTCGGCGGTTAATGCACTTGATTGGATATTGAGATATCGTTGGTCTGAATCGCGGCTAGGCCGAAAATTTTAATGATATTTTAACCAAGCTGCATCTCCAGCAAAGTTCTGCTTGGTTCATTTTTACTACCACGGGATATTTCGTGGCTCTGAACCCAATTTAATCTGTACATTTCATTGAGACGTTAGCCAGGAAGAAGGCAAAATTCACGGCGGATGGGAACTCTGTCACTATACCTATCGAAAAACGATTAGCAGTCTCCCAATAAGTAATACCAAGTAATATTTATTTTGCCCGCAACGTTGACATAGGTCACCACACTATAATGGCGTTCTAAGCTTGACTTGGAGTTTTCCAGAAAGCCATTATTGTTGAACAAATTTTTATCACCGGAACTTTGTCGGCTGCGTTGCAGAGGTGCACGTGCATCATTCCTGATTACAAGATTAAGTATCAAAGACTTGGCATGCTGTACTGCTGATAACGATTCCTCCATCTTATGGGGTCGAATAAAGTGGTATCTTTCGGAAGAGTAGGATGAAATTGTCGGCACCGAATTTCATCTACTTCTTTGTTACATGGCCCATCCGCAGCAGTAACAGCACATTAATATGAACACATACACCATCACAGTCATTCAAATTAACAATAACATATTCGTACCGGCAAAGGTAAACTACCCCATTTATATCTTCCAGCAACTTTGCTGTAAAGAGGTAGAACTCTTCTTAGTAACAGCCTCATCTCAGATACCGGATATGGCATGGACTTTGATTATTTATTTATTTGTCCTTTGCCAGTTAATAATTTGAAATAATGAAAATTCCATATCAATGTTGTTTGACAAAATTTCACGAAGCATCATGAAATTTCAACAGAAAACAGAATCAAATTGACATATAGATGTAAAATGTTGTTGAGATACATATCCGATAACGTGACGCATAAGATTGACGTTTACAGTGATTTTCATCGTTAGAACTAAATTATAATGATCATAAAATATGTCATACATATGAAGAAAGACACATAAGCAAACAGATAACACTTTTAAGTATTAAAAAAGGTTGCGGTAGGTGCTCCACGAAGTGAAGGACGGTTTACTTTTCTCATTTTTTGTGTCAGACATTGCACTGACCAGTATCTCACCTGCATACTAAGTAAGTCACCTGCTGCAAGAGTCAAGAATAATCCGAGCCCTACGTGCACAGTGTTTTGTGAGGCCAATCAGAGCCCATTGAGGCCACCCTACCATTAGCGCTGTTGCACCTGCAGGAAGGCAACCAGTTGAGCTCATGTGTGCTGCAGAGAAACAAAGCCCAAGAGTCACGTCTCTTAACCTTTTTCGTAGCATTAATCATATAGTCTGCATGTAACTAGGGTAGTGCTCAATTAAACAAGGTGTTTCGTATTTACGTTAATTCAAGCGCTACACCCACAAAACAGTGTATTTTCAGATCAAATGTTCATCTCGCATTCTCAAATTCGAAGATTTACATTTTCCATGCTAATCGAGGGCATTGCAAGGCTAATTCAGATTGTGGTGCAATATTTAATTTAAGTCCTTAAAATGAATTCAAAGTAGCTATAAAACCACTAGGTAACAGATACATGTAAGTGGATTAACATTATTGTTTATTCGCTTAAGTTAAATTTATATCACAATAATCGGTGGCTCAGAATATTTGAACACCCAAGAGGCGAGTATTATCTAAATAAAATCCATCAGAGTAATAAAACAGAAAGTACTTACAGTCAGTCAACAATCAAATACTGACATAAACTTGAAGCGTCTTTCAAAAAATATTATTAATCATGCATTTCTTTCCAATAAAAGTGTTTTCTATCCAAATAGAAATCCTCTTAATCTTTTTTGCGTTTACAGCTTGTCCATGTCAAAGTCTTTAGAGATGAGAGAGGAGTGAAGGTAAACAACTGAAAGGAATTTGGCAACTGCCCTTGAAAAGGACGATGCAATTCAATTTCATGCAATGATTTAGGGAAACCATAGAAATCTATATCTCTGTTTGCTATTACTATTACTATTACTATTACTCCGCGATTCACTAAAAGTGTTTGGCGGAGGGTGCACTGCATCTATCCGGAAAGGTAATGGTTTGGAAGTGATATACGGGATATGGCAGGAGGCGCCCATGGGCTATTGTGAGGAACCATCCCAGCATTCGCCTGCAGTGATCTAGGGAAACCATGGAAAACCCAGATCAGGATGTTTACAGTAAGTTAACAGTCAAACGGAATGCCTACATTTCCAATGAAACCTTAAAACTTAATCCAGCAATTTGAGTCATATTTGGAGTATGTTGGCTCACCGTATACACCTTATTATTACATTGATCTACTGAGACAAATTACGTTTACGAGCACTTTCCTCTTCTTGGTTGCTAGCTTCAAAACTTTGTTGCACATCATAAGAACAGAAATGTAGTGATCTGGTGTTTGAAAAATTAACAGAGAAGTTACGAGTTGCCTGCAACTTGTAAAAACAATAAGTCGATAATCTTTAATCATTTCCTTAGACAACGGTACATAAAAAAAATAAGGGTGTAATTCCTTCATCGCTGATAGAACAAATTAATTCGGTTGCACGAATTTACAACGACGCAGAATATAAATATCGAGTGTGTGTAATGAATTAGCAGAACAAATCCTACTAGCGTCATGTCCTGGCCACTAGCAGAAACAAGCTGCAACAAATTTGAAAATCTTGTACGGGTAGTTTTGTCTGGGCTAGTCCGAAATTATCTGTGATTTGTGTTGTTGACTGTACATATGTGAGTAAGTCTCGTCATGTATATGACCACTGAACAACGCTTAATGACGTAGAATGTGACGAAACTTTCCAGATGGTAATTTGTGGCATACTGTCAGTAAGAACTATATTGTTACGACGTGTTATGATTATCTGGACAATTTTGCGAGGGTCGCATGAATACGACCCCTGGATTTCCCGACAAGTGCGAAAAAGGTCGACACTAATTGTAAATTAAAATGGATTTTTTTATTTGGAAGTTCCTTAAGAGAATTTGGCTTTTTGGATATTGCATGAGTGAATCTAATGGCTTGTTTCCTTCGCATGAAAGACACTGCCTCAGATACCCAACATCGTAAGGCTTTTATTTTTGGTTAGTGCTTTGCACCACGTCGATGTCACGGTCATTAAAGACAAGATACGTTTGGGAATCAGGAACGGGATGGCGTTTGGCCAAAACCTTTTCAATAAACCGTCCCGGCATTCACCTGAACTGACTTCGGGAAACCATTAAAAACCGAAATCTGGATTGCCGGATGGGGATTAGAACCGGCCCCATCCCGAATGCGAGATCAGAGCGTTACCGCTGACCCACCACGTTCCTTAATTAAAGAATGTTTCTGTAACCAGGGAATTCAAGCAGCCATGTTAAAACACGAATACATACAAATCTAACGCGATGAAGAGGACACAAATACACATATTTCGAGCCAAACGTTAAGAAAAATGAGAGATAAGAGATACAGATCTAGGCATCATGTATGTTTACAGAGACTTTAAACTCAAAGATAGTAGTTTAACAGTACTAATAGGATTCTTGACTTGGTGCAACTTTATTTTGATATTCCTCCAGAAAATATATTTTTCATACCAGTCGTGTGCATCTGTAGAGCCAATAAAGGTTGGGGGAGAAGGAGTTGTGCAGTGACCTTTTGAAGGAACCATCCTGTCATTTGCCTGTATTGCTTTGCGAAACCATGGATACCTGACATCTGAATGTCCATACGGGGATTCGAACCAGTGTGGTTCACTCGGGGTTCTCGGAAAGGAGTTAACTGTGATGATTATCTTATACCAAAACCTTGTACTATTTTATTTTGTTAATATTGTACTGGCTTACACGTAAAATCAGTAATTTGTTGAAGTGATGTGTGTGAGCTGAATATAGGTCTCTCCGAAAGATTAATTCTTATTTACAAGATCTATAGATCAATGGTTTGCATTAAACACGACGAGGAGGATCAAGAAGATATTCCTTGCCGACGGCTAATAGACTGACGAGCTCACTCCCTCTTACGACGCTCTTCAGCGCGAGTTTGTGTGCATAATTCAGTGGGCGACGATTATGCGCGTGGACTTAGCGCGTCAGGTTTAGGGGGCGAGCGCGTCCCTCAATAATGGAAGGCTGCCCTCAGGTCGCATTACCGGCCGCTTACCGTAAATAACGCAGCGAGAAGCAAGTGTACGGCCTCTCATCAACTCCGCCAATTAACAGCCTGCTCCTTCATCGGCATCCTGCTTTCTTATTAACACCTCTTCTTTTCACATCTGTGTTCAAGCCTAATTTGTAAGGCCGAGTATTTAAAGACCTAATTACAGACTGCAAACAAATTGTGTGTACAAGAGATTGACTATAAGCCGATTTTGCACACTACTTGAGCTAATTGATGTACCGTAACATTTCTTATTCGTGGTCCTCCTCCCCCCTACATCCGGCCAGTTAAGGACCAACTGCCACCGGCTCCTGTTGTACACAGGTGGCCAGTGTGAATCATGAGAGATGGTGGGTAATAACTTGTCTCCTGTCCGAATTCAAACGGGGTATTTTAGGCCCGGAATATTTTACTTCTGGGAGAAAAGATTGTATTGCCATAAGTCTGTGAATGAAGTTCTGTATGATAAGTATATTTTTCTTTGTGAAATATGTGATTTCTGAGACGGAGTTTGGGGATCGTCCCAACATTGGCCTAGATAATTGCAAGAAACCACCTACAAACCACGATCAGGACGGCCAACATGCAAGGACTAATACTCTACATCTACATATATACTCTGCAATTCACAAAATTGTGGGTCCCAGTCTGCAGCGAGCTCTCGGAGCAACAACTTCCTGGTAGTTTACGTTTCCTGGTGAAGTTATAACCGAAGCTAGCTAATCGGTCGCGGTAAACAAGTAGTGTGTGTGTGGTAGACGTAATAGTTTACCAAGAAATACAATCTACTGTGTTCTAGGTGAAAACAATCGATTGGTAATCGTGCTCATCTAATATACTAGTCCGTGTGACCGTCACCCACAATGTTCGGTGGGATGTACGGTGAAGGTGGAACTTGTGGCCTTCAGGACCACACATCAGAACTTGAAAATCATAGTGGCACGCCAACCGGGTCGGTAATTGCAGCCGCGTTGAACACAGTCAGCAACCAACAAACTGACGAAGCCATTCCAATCGAGTCTGTGAATTATCAGTTCAGTGTGGTACCAGACGATCCCATGCTCGGTAGCCAAAGCATAAGTAACAAGCCTGCTAAACGCCAGGTACCAACAGAAGAAGATGTAAGAAAATCAACCCATGCAGCAGAGAAAGTCGCACGGCTTTCAGCGATACATTCAGCAGCCCAGCAGCCGATGTCTACTGTCAACACGACACCAACAACGTCAGCAACTCCAATAGCACCAGTAGTACCAGCAACAACAGCAACACAAGCGGCAACTGCACCCTCCATTTCCGGCAGCAGTCTACAGGACGCGCAGCAGAATACATCAAGCTACAGGTACGACGCAAGCGATTACGGCCCATTTATAGTTTTTGTAGAGGGGAAGGAGAAGAACATAGGCCGGTTACATCCAATGGTTATAGGAAAGCTACTACGTGAGCAAGGTATCCTAAGATCAAATCATCTTTTGAACATCACGAGTTCTGGTCGTAATAGAATAAAAATTGAAACAAACAGTAGTGCGGCGGCAAATAGCCTCGTAACATCGGAAGTCTTCGCTAGAAACAATATGGTGGCTTACATCCCAAAGTTCATGGTACACAAACAGGGTGTAATTAGGAACGTGGACATCTCCCTGAGTGACATAGAAATACTCTCAGTGATAGAATGTGAGGCCCAAGTAGTAGGTATCCGACGGTTCAATAAAAAAGTTGTAAAACAAGGTAAACAGGAACTTACACCACTTCCCGTATGTGTATTAACATTTAAATCTCAGCTGCTGCCTAAATTTGTCTACATCCACGGGGTTCGCTGTAATGTTGAGGTTTATATCCCATCAGTCACCCAGTGTTACAAATGCCTGCGTTTCGGTCATGGGAGCAATCAGTGCCGAAGCCAAACGCGCTGTGGTTTTTGTGCATCCGATCATAGCATTGAGTCATGTCCTAAAACGTCCCAACCTAAGTGTGCTCTGTGCTCTGGCCAACACTTAGCCACAGATCGACTGTGTCCCGTATATCAGAAGACGAGAGCCATTAAGCAATATATGGCGTTGAATAATGTCAGCTATAGCGAGGCCACAGCTATACATGAGAATAGACCCTACGCTCAAGCTGCAACCAACATCAACTTGCAGTACAATAGTCCAACTGAATTTCCGCCTCTGCCGGTCATGCACTCTTTTCCTGTCAACAACTACCAACAACCAACCTACCAGCTAGCCTCATTTGATAACAGGCCACACACAAGGGCGGCAGCAACCCCTCCACAGATTGTCTCCCAATCTCCGGTACTGTCTAGACAACAGAATATGTCGCTGTTCCCTATGAGGACAACCCCGCAGAATAATCAGTCCAAGCCACTGCATGGGACAAACCCAGTCCCACTTAGACGAGACAACATGGTACCTCCGGGAATTAATTCAAAAGTCGTCCGACCTCAACAGATCACGACACATAGCAATACAAATAACTGGAAAGATTACCAGCAATATCACATTCCTAGCCAAAGACCAACGGTGCCCTTACAGAGTAATTTAACCAGCACCGTCAATAACATGGAGGATCCTCCAGCCACATCAGACAGGCATCGCCTAATAGAAATAATGCTTAATTTCATTACCACGCTGCTACAGCAGATACAATCTGGAGGAGGGACACTCCCAATCGACGCAATAAGGGATAATATTAGTAGGATTATAGAATCCACAAGCAACCTGCACGGTACAGAGGAAGAACTAAGCAACAATGGCGGGGAATAGGGAAGTGAAGAATCTTTTATTCTGGAACGCACGTTCTGTTCGTTCCAACAAAGAAAGTTTGCACCATCTATTAAAATCGTACGATGTATGTGTTGCCGGAATTGCAGAAACGTGGCTTAAACCTAAGGAACAATTCAACATCCCTGGCTATAATACCGAGCGATACGACAGAGCAGACGGTTACGGTGGAGTGGCTATACTAATTAGAAGAAACATACCATTCCGCAGCCTGAAACTAAGGAATGTAATAAATGGTGTAGAAGGATGCGCAATAAGAACGCGCGTTAACGGTATTGAATCGACCATACTAGTAATTTATCGTTCTCCAAATACGATTGTAAGCAAGCAGGTTATTAGCTCCTATGTGAAACAAATCCCCCGACCTGTAATTTTAATGGGCGATGTAAACGGTCATAATCTGGTTTGGGGGAGTGAAAGAACGGACGCTGTCGGAAGACTGATAATGGAGGTAGCAGAAGAAGAGGAACTAGTGGTCCTTAACGACGGCTCGTACACAAGGATATCAAAACCAGGAGAACGGAGATCAGCTGTAGATATAATTCTGGCGTCGACCCACCTCTCCCATACAGCCGTCTGGACAACCATAAAAGACACCAGTGGGTCAGACCACCTTCCCATTTTTTTCTCTTATCAACGACATCACATAGAATACAAAGGAAGAAAACCCACGTATAGATGGAACATTAAGCGTGCCGATTGGAGCGCCTACAGAAAAGCAGCAAGCAATATATTCTCAAATTTCAAAGAAACCGGGGATACGCAGCGCGACTATGAGAAAATATTAAACGGAATAGAACAAGCGGCTCTTACGACGATTCCCGAAAACCACCCAGTGAAATTAAAGCGAAGAAGATCTGCAGTATGGTGGGACTCAGAATGTACCGCGGCAGTTCAAGAACGAAAACAAGCCCTAAAAATCTATCGACAACACGCAACGGAGGAAAACTTTATTCTTTTAAGTAAAATTCAGGCCAGAGTAAAACGCTTCTTGAAAAGGAAAAAAGCGGCAAAAGTGGATAGCCTTTTGCGAAAACTTAAACCGTAACACCTCCCCGATCACTGTGTGGAACGAGATAAGAAAATTCCGTAATTCATCGAGTAACTGCTCAACTCATACCGCAACGCAAGAGGTGTTAGAGAAGATATTGGAGAAGATGACACCACCGTCAGTAACAAACAAGATCTGCCTACAGGAAAATACATCCAATGAACAGATGCTACAGCCATTTAATCTGGAAGAGTTCGAAACGTCTGTCAGTAATAGTAAGAACACATCGCCTGGGCCAGACAACATCCATTACGCCATGCTCAAATATCTACCAAGAAAAGGCAAGCTAGCAATCCTAAAAGTAATGAACGACGTTTGGTTACGACGCATTGACATCGAATCTATGAAAACTGTAAGAATAGTCCCTATCCTCAAACCAGGCAAGGACCCATGCGACCCGGCATCATACAGGCCGATTTCTCTCATGTCTTGTATGTATAAAACCCTGGAGCGTATGATTAGGCTCAGAATAGAGTGGCACGTGGAACACTATATAAAACTCCCCCATTTTCAGTACGGTTTTCGCAGAGGCCTGGGTACGCTTGACGCTCTGGCACACCTAGTTACTGAGTTACAAGAGAGCTTGACAGCTAACAAGTACACAACGTGTGTGTTTACAGACTTGACTGGAGCATATGATAATGTTGTTCCAGAAATTCTAGTACAAAAACTCCTCCTAATGAAACTGCCTGAAACATTTATATTAAATCTTTGGAACATTCTGCAAAATAGAGTTCTGATAATTATGACACCAACTGGCAAAATTGGTCCTCGGCGTACAAGTTTTGGGCTCCCGCAAGGGTCTATCCTGGCACCACTCCTGTTCATAATATACTGTAGTGACATTGGCATAACACTGTCACCAGATACCTGGTTTATACAATATGCGGACGACCTTTGCATTTACAAAACATCCAGGAACCTTCAGGACACCTATTTCTATCTTAGCCAAACGCTAACTAAACTCAAGACTTGGCTAAAGGAAAACGGACTCCAAATATCACCAGAAAAATCCGCAGTAATAACCTTCACCCGGCATAAGGTACTGGCAGCTGAAAACATAAGACTCGGACCATATACATTGCCACTCCTAAAGTGTATCAAATATTTGGGATTATACTTAGACAACAAGCTAAGATGGACGCGTCAGATATGTGAAACAGTTGGGAAATGTGATAAAGCAATAAACATACTCCGAGCCACTAACGGTGCTTGGTGGGGGGCTGATCCCAAAATCTCAATAGCTCTCTACAAAGCCATGGTGCGACCTCACCTAGATTATGGCTGTGTACTTTACGGATCCGCGTCCGATCAACTTCTGAACCGCCTGGATAAATGTCAGTACCGAGCTCTTCGACTCTGCTTAGGGGCATTCCTGTCGACGCCAACCAATGCACTGCTAGTCCGAAACCAATGAAATGCCACTCGCACTGAGGCGCCAATATCTCAGTAAAAAGTTTATAATAAAACAGTTCCAGAAAACCGGAAACGCCGCTTACAATAAAAATACGCGCCCTGTGGGCAGTAACATCAACCTCTGCTTACTGGACCCACAGGAACAGCCCACCCTAGTTGCGGCCATCGCTGAGCTTAATGAATATCAGACACAAGTGTTCTCTCTCCCAAGATTACCATGTTACGAAGTTGACTACGAAACCCATATGATCCGGAACGAGATCGTAGAAAATCTGAGATATTCAGAGAACGCCCTTAGCAACAATAATCTTCTAAATGACTACCTAAGTGGTATGGGTCGAGTGGTATATATATATACAGATGGGTCAAAGACTGGCAACATGGTTGGGAGTGCCTTTTTTGACAGCACTAACATAGTGGAAAGGTTGTTTAAGCTGCGTGAGGAAACATCCTCTTTCACAGCCGAACTGTTTGCAATACTTAAAGCGCTGGAATATGCGCTAGAGATGCGCATTCAGAATACAGTTGTTCTTACAGACTGTAAATCGGCATTGCAAAAACTGGATGATGGAATCAAAGATAGAGGGAGGACTCCACTTTTGTATAACATAATGGAGTTGATGACCGACATAAAGAAACAAGGTATGAAGATCTCCTTTATCTGGGTCAAGGCGCATGTCGGACTACATGGCAATGAAAGAGTGGATGCTCTTGCAAAATAGCCGCACAAACAGGAAACCCAGTTGAACTTCTAATAGGAAGTGATCTAATCCCACTATTTCGCCAAAAATGTATGGAGACCTGGAATGATATGTGGAAATCCACTAACCAACACAAAGGAGCACATTATAGGCAGATACATCCGTTGATACCAAGGACACAGTGGTTCCAAAAGAAATACGCCACAAAAAAGCAGTCACCACAATATCGAGACTAAAATTCAACCACGGGAGATTCGGAAGCCATCTATACAAAATAAAGCTAGTGAACTCCCCTTTTGTCAATGTGATGGGCAGTCCGAGGCCGACACAAACCATATATTCTTTGGATGTAATAAATACAAGGAAGAAACGGACACCTTTTGGGAAGACTTGAAACATTGGGGTATAAGATATCCAGTCAATGTCAGCCATCTTCTTGCCTTAGGAAATATTTCTATATACCAAAAGATGGTGCATTTTATTACAAGAAACAATATAGAGATATAAACGGGAGATCCCACCCCACTCTTCAATATTGCAAATAGTTTACCGTTCATGGAACACTAGACGGTAATGGTTTTATTACATTTTAACCTAATAAACTATAAAAACCATGTATTATCAAAATTTACTGTGAAAATGTTTAATCTTTAACTCTCCATCTAACCATCTTTATAATTTTATGTCCTCATTGTTGATGTGTACTTTCTTAATGTTATGTAAATTATTATTTCTGCTGTATACCATCCGTAAAGTGTGTTTGATCTTATAATATAAACAGTGATTTGTATATATGATTGGGTAAATGTGAGCGAATCAGTGTATATGTATAATAGAATGTATATTGACTGTATGGCCAACAGGCCAAGTGTCAATAAATAAAATAAAAAAAAAAAAAAAAATTGTGGGTGGCAGAGGGTGCTCAGCACCAAAGCTAATCTCTTTGCTGTGCATTCCAATCCCTAATGGTACGAGGGAAAAAAGAATTCATATAAGAATCAGTCCGGCACCTTATTTCTCTAATTTTATCTTCCTGTCCTTCCGACTCAAATAGGTTGGTGGAAGAAGTATTTCACTACACTCAAAAGTGAAAGTGGGTAGTACGCATGTTTCCAATAAGTTTAAACGAAACGTGTGTCGTCTATCTACCAGAGACTCCCAACCTAGTCTACTAATCAGTTCTGTGACGCTTTCATAAGGACTGTAGCAAGCGGGTAACGAATCGAGCGGCTCTTCTCTTTACTTTCTCTATACTTTCAATCAATCCTTACGAAACGGGTCCAAAATTGCACAACAATAATCCAAATGTGGACGCACAAGAGATTTGTACGCTATCTCCTTTGTTTGTTCATTACAATTTTTCAAGATTCGACCTATAATCGCAGCCTAGAATTGCTCTACCTACTAACGAATTAATGTGTATATCCCATTTCATGTTCCTTTGTACTGTTACTCCCAAATATTTCATAGAATTGACCCTATCAATAACTGTATTGTTTAACTTGTATTTCTGAACAATTGGATTCTTTTGTTAGTTATACTCATTGTCTTGCACTTTTTACAATTTAGAGTAAGTTGCCACTCAGCGCACCAAGCCAAAATAACATCCAGATCGCACAGAATTTCTAAGCAATCGGCCAAATTTCTTACTTCCCTATAAAAACCGCTCATCAGCAAACAATCTAAAAAGGCTTTTCACTTTGTCTCCGAGATTGTTTATAAAAATTAAGAAAAGAAGTGGGTCCAATTACACTTCCTTGAGGTACACCCGATGTAACATCTAGATTAGAGAACTTTCTCCTTAAACGACAACATACTGCGACCGACCATTAGAAAATCCTTTATCCATTCACAAAGCTGATCCGATATAACCGTACGCTCGAAGCTTCGCTAAA
>JARYHS010007351.1:0-15001 GCA_031002005.1 Vandiemenella viatica
GTGCTGATAAATACTCCACCAATTCGTTGAATGGAGGAAAACTGAAATGCGGATAGCAAGACCTGGAACGGAGGCCAGGTCCCCAATTTCCTAGCCCATGTTCTACACAAAATAATACATACTCAGTAAAACTGACTCCATCTAGCTGATTAAAGATTCAGACATCAGCTAACTTCCTTTCTTAATGCCCCAATCCATTTCACAAGGAAGCTAAGAAGTCGCTTAAAGAAGAACAATCGAACGGAATTGCTGTTTTTCAGTACAAAGTTTCCCATGAGAGATATTGCGCTGGGTCCGATATTTTTCGCTTTGTCGTTGGACTGTTAAATACTTGAAAAGTTTGAATAGCAGTGTACAGAAAGAATATTGCAGTATCAGCATCTCTATGAAGAATGAAGGCTATTGTTAGATACACGTTAATACAAGGCAGCAATATCAGAACAGGAATATTACACTACCAAAATCAATAATTTACAAAAAAATACCATTTCTATCATCGATAATATTGCTCAGCGTATAAATTTCTATAAAAATGATTTTAAATACAGTTTGTGGTGGATGCCTTGGTGGGCAAACCACGTTACAATTATTTCTCATACCTTTCTGATTAATAATTGTGGATTTTTAATTTTAATTTTTATGAAGGAGTGAAAATTTATTAATTTTGCAAGAATTTCGACGTTAGTTGGAATTCAGGTAAATTGTCACAATATGACATTTATTTTCTCATCACTGGCGATTACAAGTCTGAGCGAATTTACCGTTAACATTAACACAAATTGGCAAAATCATAAAAGCAACGCTCAGAGTTACAATTAGCCGTCATGGGCAAGCAAACAATTGTATATTTACTTTTAAATATCTCAGAATCAAAGTGCAAGAAATAATGACAACTGGAAACAATGAAAAATACAAGTTATGACTACCTCAGACAAAGGCATCATAATACTGTGACTTTACAGTTAAAAAGAAAATCATGGGCGCCAGAATGAACAATATATCATTCGAAAATAACTAGTTCTGGCAAATTATGCCGCTAGCTCAGGGGTTTTTTCACATTACAAAGTGAGAACATGGACCTATCCTCTCAAAGTCGCTTACGGGTTCTGTTTCACGGAATGCACAATCACATGGCTTGGTCGTAATCAATTACCATTGTAGTTCTGCGTCTGATGTCTGTGATGAGTGTAGCGGACCCACGATATGTGAGATTATCTCACAAGTCGGCTATAGGCATCTCTGGTCTGGCAATGCGCATCATCGCATTACCGGCTGTGTTGCGGTGATAACCTTGCTCCAGCAAGGCAAGCTGCGGTTAGCGAAAGAAGTCAACTTTCCAAGTCAACCTCAGACTGGTGCGATCGAAGTTAGAATGTAGAATGTCAGCTCTCGCTCTTCGGTCCACGAGGAAACTTCTTGCTCCGCCCATTTGTAGTCTCGAAGCTCACATACAACAAAAATTCCCAGGATTTTGAGTTATACGCTCATTTTGATTGGACCTTCAGGTCGGCACCTAATGTCACGTGATATCCTCGATATGTGATTTGGCCAAAGAATCCAACAGAGGTCGGACATATTCGGCTAAGTTCGCCGGGACGAGAGAACATTCGGGTTTCGGACGGCAGGCTTTTCCCGCCAGGAGAGTGACCCATCCCCAGGGAGCAGTGGTGTGTGGTCTGGCAAATCCCAAAATCCGCGACTTTTTGTCGCCAAGGCTCGGGAACACCAAGATTAGCTTCAAGCCTACATAGCTCAATAATTCTTGAATATTCGCTTTGCTACGATACACTGTATAAGTTCACCATTTCATTACAGTCCTCACTTGGAATCTTGCGTACTTTATAAAATTACAACAAAAATCTATTCACGTGGTCGCCCAAGATTTATGTAAATTACTCTTATATTATTACATATATAATAAAAATGCACCTTGTAACGTGGCGACAGCGCGGTTCGTTACAATATGGCCGGCCGTTGGTGAAAAATGAAATTATGGATACAATAATTTTATTTTAACTACCTAATTCTATCTCCATTGTGACTCAACAAAAACTTAAGCATTTTTATAATTACATTAATTTTAAATGTGATTCCAATAACCATCGGTATTCCTGCCTTGTAAGGTGAATATATAACGGGAGCATATGTCCTTTTGGCCGTCTTACAATTCTTTACAAACAGAAGCACGTGAATTCAGGTAGCCTTCCCAAATACAAAGTTATATTAAACACAATACTAAAATATACATGAAAAGAAATTATTTACATACATGTTTAAATAATAATCTTGAAAATACTTGTATCAAATCTTATCATTAAATCATAAAATGAAACACATTAATAAAACAAAACATTGTCAGAACACTTATGCAGAAAGTGGTTGAACTATACATTGTATTTACAATTTAGCGTGATGTTTTACTCATGTGCATTAAAAATAATTCTGCCTTCAACAAACATCCATAAAGATGCTAGAGGTGAGCGTAAAATATCTCATTACATTGCGCGGTTTTAATCTCAAAACAACGGAATAGTTTAGTCGGATTCGGTGACGTGATTTTCGTCATGACCGACGGTTAATTCAACAAGCATTTCAGAGAGATGTGTTCGTGTTCATGGTCAAATATCACTAACTGTAATCTTAGATTTTAATGACGGCATTTACTTATAATTCAACGTGGTGTGGAATGAACGATGTAAGTACATGTTTTCGTGTGTTACGTAAATTATGAACCTTACTGGTTGAATGTTAGGTGGTCTCCTAATTAGTCTCTCATGTGTCGACATCTCTAACTTTTAACATACCGTCTGTGAAGTGATTGCGAATTTTATGGCGAAAGGTACCTGTATTTGCTCATGGGTATATGTAATGGAATTTCTATAAAATTTACCATTCCCATATGAGACATTATACACATTATGCGGTTTGACGTGAACTTTCATCGTCAACCAAAGTCGTTGTAGCATCTTTGCATACAAGCGAACCCTGCACATAACCACTCCGCACATAAATGAAAGGATAATGAATAGCGTAACTATCATTCCTCAGTAACATTACGATTCCTTCACAACGGGTCTATTGATGACTCGAGATTATCTTGACATTCAAAGAATATAATATTTCTCTTTATTTAGGAGTTATTATAACCGTTTTAACATATCGTTTACTCCACGTTTTAAGCCGAAAATCCATCCCAGTTAGCGAATATTTTCCTTTTATACACTTATGCTTCTTTAGCTTGTATGAAAAAGGTTATAAGCTTTGTGCATAGAAAGGTCCGATCTCAGGTGTTCCTTTTGCCAATACAAAGCAATTTTGAGATTTCACGCTAGCAGAACACTACAAATCTATATAAAGCAAAAATATAAACATTGCAATTATTTTCGGTGAGTACACACAATTCTGAGCTAAATGTATACTGTCCAACAATAGTTTTAATCTAATTTACGGAATACTATACAATTTACAGTAAGGGTACGCGAAATACCGCTAGAACGAGGCGTGGAACGACTTGTTTCCCTTCTCATTCATCCTGGGGTATTCGCTACCTGCTAATTCTCGGAAACTGCCGGTTGAGCCACTGCTTACCTGCACTAATGAGCTCAGCTGTTCGAGGGTAACTGTCCCCAGCTCCCTCGATACCGTTACTTAGTATGAAATGATATAGCATGAAAAACTTCGATATCACCAATAATCTTATTGTTCACGTCTTCACCATCTGTGCAATTATCATATACAAAATTCCCTTTTAATTGAAGTTAGCATCAAATATAATTACCTTAACTTGCAAAGTTAGCTGAATTATTGAATATATCCCGTAAATAAAGTTTTTCCCCTTTAGCCTTTACAAATGCAGTCGCCTTTAACTTTTTGCTCTTCGACCTCCCTCTATCGTTAGCAAAATAACAGCAAGGTATTGTGAAAACTCTCCTGTATATCTGTAATCGTTCAACTTAAGATTCCTAATTTCTGTGATGACAACACAATTTAAACAAATCTTTCTGGCAAGGTTTCGTGTTCTATAGGGAATTATCTATGGCACTAGCACCCTTTACAGATACACAAAACAAAGAAGTAAATACGTTGACGAGATAACTTGCGATCTTCGATCAACACAGACAAAGCGATATTACGCTCGCTGTACACTTCTGCTCAGAAAAGATATAATGCAACTACCTAAGGTAAAACGTTACATCGAACTCATGCATCACAAAATGTTGAAACCCTTTTCGTTTATGTCACAAATACATCTTAGAAAGCATATCACAATATTTGTATCGCTGTCAGATTCATTGTGATTGCGAAGACAAGAAATTGTGCTTGCTAATGGCGCTTCATTTTCCGCGAGTGCGTATCAATTTATCTGGCTCAGGAAAACATTTAATATTTCAGGATTTTTATCAAATCAGTCCAATTAACAGCGTGAAAGTCAAAAGTGACTATTAATATTTCACGTGGACAAAATATAAAGTTCGGAATAGCGAAATAAGCATTAAAATTCCGAATATGGAAATATCCTAAGTAGCTTTAACTGTAAGTGCAAATTTGGTAACTGAATTTTGATTTTCCGTTTATCTAATCTTTCCAGCAAAACAGACGGTTTAGACTAGCGGAACTGGCATCGGCGTTTTTCAAGCATGATTAATTTAGGTAAGGCGTCTAACCTAAAAGAATGTGTACTGTACATTTAATTTCCCCCTTTTTTTTATGATTCAAATCGGTCAATTCATAGTCAGCCCTTTCGTCATCGTATTTGGCATGCTACACAACTTGTTGAACAATGCCTACAAGACGAATTTGAGACGTCCATGGATTCTTTTTATCACATAATTCCTTTCGGAATACACGCTCATCGCATATTTATTGAATGCGATAAAACGCTGATGCGAGGCGAGAAACGTTTGGCACTCAGTGATGACCCTAAGTCCAACATCTGCGTTCCCTAACAAAATTCTCGGAAGACGCATTGTGCTAGCGGATCCCTTAGCCTTGCTAATGGGCTCAGCTGACGACCAGGTACCTGGCTTACAACATTCTCGTCTGTCTTCCCTTCCAGCTGATTTCATTGATCCGCCAGAATTTAGTTTCTGCAGCAAAATACTTGTCTTTTGACCTGAACGGGCACAGAAAAATTTCCCGTTGCTTTTCGATCATGGCGGTGTATATGCTATCATGCCTTTCTGTTCCATGGATACTCAAACCGAAACGCTTTACACAAGTTTTCCGGAACTGCGCGTCTGACCAGACGCATTCCGTACTCACAACTGCGATCTGCAGTGACTTTTGCACTGTATCAACGCTTTTGCTGACACTATGCTCAGTAATCTGCCGCGTCACTGTCACGTCTTCGAGCAGTGTCCGATTGAAAATTTGTATTTCCGGAACTGCTTCGACCATACAATCGACAGACGTAATGGTGGAATGCCCGCATTCCTCAGAGTTTACCAGCTGTTGGTCTGTATTTTGGGTTGGCTCTACTTGTGCAATTTCGATCCATTCATCGGTAATCGCGGCAGTTGTACTCTGTGTGTTTTTGTGACTCAGAATTTTTCTTTAATCCCTCCTTTTGTGGATCAACTGGCCCGCTTAAGTTATTAAGCATATTGTTCATCAACTTCTCTTGGGAATTAAATCGTGCATCAATACTCTGCTTAAGCGAATCCCAATTTTCTTATTTTCCTCTTCTACTGAATCAAAAAGCTTGTTTAATTCCAGAAATTGCCTGCTTGATTCCTGCCTTTGTGAATCAAATTGCTGCCCTATTGCAGTCATCAACATGTTTATCATTTGCTGTGATGAGAGGGGTGGCGATTCTACAGGAATTTGTGTCATTTGTTGCGTCTGTTCTGGATGTGCGGGCGTATTCTGTGTCGTCTCACCTACAGGAAACGAAAAATTTTCCACATTTTCTTGTGGCGACAAAGAAGACTGCGAACTATATGAATGGGTCGGAACTTCAGAACTTACGTTCCCCTCCCCAGCAGCCAATATTCCGCATTCTGTTAACTGAACCTCGTTCATGATTTCGGGAGATTTTTGCCTATCAGACTGATCTTCCATATCGAAATCTTTTATCGTACGAGATCGTAGCTTCATATGAACACACAAAGAATGAATTTACATCGCAATTTCAATACACACAAATACATATACCCCTCCAAAATACAGCAAGAGAAAAGCAACGATGAATCATGCAACACAACACCATGAAAGCAGACTTACTTTCAAACACATGGGCAAAACATGCGTGTCTTTAATTTTCTTAGAAGCTACCATGCATTAACAAATCAACACTGACGTTACTCATTTAAAAATATTTAAACTGATCACAAAATTGTTACAATACAAAGTGTATTGCATCTCAATTGAAATACACAAATGAACTTCTTTTAATGCGTTGAAACAAAATAAATTTTATGCATTGAAACAAAATGAACTTTATGCATTAAAATATAAGTGAAACATCAACATAAATCTTGTATGAATATCTATTGACTACAAGAATTGATAAAACTGCCAAAAGCCATGTGCAACATTCATGAAACTTTCTGAATTTGGGCTCCAAATTGTATTAATTTGAATTAGTGCCACCAAGTTCGCAGACATTAAGAAGTAAGTCTCATCTGGCACCAGCGTTGGGCGACATTATGTGGTGGTGCCTTGGTGGGCAAACCACGTTACAATTATCTTTCATACCTTTATGATTAATAATTGTGGATTTTTAATTTTAATTTTATGAAGGAGTGAAAATTTATTAATTTGCAAGAATTTCGACGTTAGTTGGAATTCAGGAAATTGTCACAATATGACATTTATTTTATCACTGGCGATTACAAGTCGAGCGAATTTACCGTTAACATTAACAAATTGGCAAAATCATAAAAGCAACGCTCAGAGTTACAATTAGCCGTCATGGGCAAGCAAACAATTTATATATTTACTTTTAAATATATCTCAGAATCAAAATGCAAGAAATAATGACAATTGGAAACAATAAAAAATACAAGTTATGACTGACCTAGACAAAGGTATCATAATACTGTGACTTACAGTTAAAAAAGGAAAATCATGGGCGCCAGAATGAACAATATATCATTCGAAAATAACTAGTTCTGGCAAATTATGCCGCTAGCTCAGGGGTTTTTACAATTACAAAGTGAGAACATGGACCTATCCTCTCAAAGTCGCTTACGGGTTCTGTTTCACGGAATGCACAATCAGATGGCTTGGTCGTAATAAGTTACCATTGTAGTCCTGCGTCTGATGTCTGCGGTGACTGTAGCGGACCCACGATATGTGAGACTATCTCACAAGTCGGCTATATGCATCTGTGGTCTGACAATGCGCATCATCGCATTACCGGCTGTGTTGCTGTGATAAGCTTGCTCCAGCAAGGCAAGCTGGCAGCCAGAAATCGTACAACGGCAGTTGGCGAGAGAACCAACTTTCCAAGTCGACTCAGACTAGACTCGCATAGCTTGGACTCGAAGATCGAAGTCAGAATGTCCAGCTCCTCGACTCTTCGGTCCACGAGGAAACTTCTCGCTCCGCCCATTTGTAGTCTCGAAGCTCACATATAACAAAAATTCCCAGGATTTTAAGTTATACGCTCATTTGGATTGGATCTTCAGGTCGGCACCTAATGTCACGTGATATCCTCGATATGTGATTTGGCCAAGAATCCAACAGAGGTCGGACATATTCGGCTAAGTTCGCCGGGCGAGAGAACATTCGGGTTTCGGACGGCAGGCTTTTCCCGCTCGGTGAGTGACCCATCCCCAGGGAGCAGGGTGTGTGGTCCTGGCAAATCCCAAATCCGCGACTTTGTCGTCGCCAAGGCTCGGGAACACCAAGATTAGCTTCAAGCCTACATAGCTCAATAATTCTTGAATATTCGCTTTGCTACGATACACTGTATAAGTTCACCATTTCATTACAGTCCTCACTTGGAATCTTGCGTACTTTATAAAATTACAACAAAAATCTATTCACGTGGTCGCCCAAGATTTATGTAAATTACTCTTATATTATTACATATATAATAAAAATGCACCTTGTAACGTGGCGACAGCGCGGCTCGTTACAAACTGGAGTATTTCCATGACTGAATTTATCAGATGTAGAGACCTACAGTACACGTAAGGGGGCATTAATTTGACTGTTATCGTAAGAACAGTTTACATCGGGTATCAATGCAGATTAATTACCAACACCAATTTATTATTATCAGGAGGTAAGCTTGATCATTGGCCATTATGTGTGTGTTAAACATTGCATCTACCTATGTCGATAACATGCGAACTTAAATATTGTCAGTACTAATACATGACACTTTTTTACTTATGGTTTTACGCCTCGTCGACGTCGAGGTAATTAGAGACGGGATGGGATTGGGGACAAGGAACGGGAAGGAATTCGGTCATGGCCTTTTGAAGGAAGCATCCCGACATTCGCCTGGAGTGATTTGGGGAAACCAAAGAAAAGCTAAATCTGGATGCCCAGACGCGCATTCGAACCGGAGTCCTCCCGAATGCGAGGCCAGAACTTTAACCGTTCACTCACCATGCTCCATAATATATGACAGTTAGGGCGAAGGTGCAGGTGAAGATATTTCACTTACAAGATTACGTCTATTTTAGCTCTTAAACCAGTGACGTCATGGAATATCAGCTGACGAAGTAGCGTTACCACTTAGACGACGAAACGAAATTGGCTGATCTTGTCTGGTGTCTCCATGCTGGCAGGAACTTCTTTCCGAAGAAGGCATTTCTAAACTTAAGCAAAGTTCAGGGAAATGCTAAAACTTTTTGGGAGTCTGTGTAGAAAAATAGGTTTCGTATATACTTCTCAGAAACGATAATTCTTTTTTTTTTTTTGGCTCTGAACTTGTGCAATTTAATTTTCGATAGTCCTTGTGAGGGAATTATTTGAAAAAAATGTAAGTGTTCTATTTTATCTTTGGTCAACGTTTAACAGTAATGATCGCTGGATGTAAAGAACTGTGTGACCTTGTTGAACTAACCGAAATGATATGAACTGCTGGTTATATAGGAACTAATAAGACTAGTAAAAAAAGAAGGGCATTAATTGTTACTGTTAGGCTAATTTATGAAGTGATTGTATCAACTGCTAAAACTACTAAAAATGTGGATTGTGTTAATCGTGTAAATAAATGTATTAATACAAGGAGCAGAAGCATTTGAGTATTAATGATAAGGAAAGCACCGAATTAAATTTTATTAAATTCAAATTGCGTAACCGGTTATATATGAGTTTAGCATTCAAGTTTTTACTGTAGATTAACTAATCAATATAATTTTATATGGCGGAAGATCTTACGTCTGACTACAAGAGCCAAATAGGTAATTGTAATAAAGGAATAGTGATACCAAATCCTTCGTAAATCCAAACAGTTCTTCTTCTTCAGCACCTTTACCCAACATTTTGGGGTAGGCAGCCTTCAATGGATTTTACTCATCGTGTCATGGTCAAATTTTGAGCTATGGTTTTACGGCCGCATGTCCTTGTTGACGCCAAGCATTTTATACCTACTGCCCGATTGTACTAGGTGTTGATAGGGAAAATGAAGTGTTGCCATATGTCTGTGAAACGTGGAAAGCCGCGTTCCCACGACGTCTTGTAACGAAGACGAGACGGGACGAATATTCAACAACACGCCATGGGAACAGGGCCGCCTCTGCTAGCAGGGACGAGACGCAGCTATCCACTCTGTGTCGCTAAACATCACAGGCGTGCGTAGTACAGCGCTGTCGCCACCGGTTTGCAGCAGCGGTGCGCACCCCTTCTGTTGCTGTAAAGTCCTCTGTGCCAAATGACACTAGGCAACGTGGTAGTGAGGTGGCGGCGAGTTAAGCGAGGGCTAACATGCGGCTCGCACTCGTCCCTACACTTCGGCTAATGAGGTCCCGTCTTCATTACAAGACGTCGTGGGAACGCAGCTTTACGTGTTCAGCGTGTGATAAGTGTATTTTTTGTTTGGGAAAAGCGTAGTTTGTGAGGCGGAGATTGTGGAACGTTCGGAATTCGCCTTGATGGCTGCGGAAAACTGACTAAAAACCGCAGTCCGGACGGCCCGTATGAGGAACCTGGGTTCGTGACCAGTCCGTTGTACTTCCCAGATCCAGTGTGCGGCGCCTCAGCGCACTGAGGTCATCATGTATCCAAACAGTTATCGTATATAATTTACTATTTTACACGCTAGAGGTGGTCGAGACGTCATGAGAAATGGCACGGTGGGTCAGTTATTTCATGTCACTTTGCGCCTAACGTTTACAGTGATCACGGAGCAGTGTATATGGCTCAAACCATAGCTCCGAAAGCGTCCGTGTAGTTACTTCAGTGTTTCACGCAGACGGTATGACGCGCGTAGCTCGTCAGTGAGATGAAGCACTTGGCTGCTGGAGAGCCGTGTATGTGACATGTTGCTGCCCTCCAGGGAGGCTGTCCACTGGAACGCGGCCGCTCGGAGCTTTTTGAAGCGGGCGACAGGTCCGCAGAGAGCCCTCGAGAGCGCATGACAGCCAGAGAGAGCGAGAGTACAGAGGTCGACCAGTCCACTGGCATCGGGCGAGAAACAGGCAGTGGTTAGCCAACCGCGAAAATTCTTTTGAATGTCTGAACTGAAAACACATACTGCATTACCTCTGGCGACAGTAACATAGAACCAATGAAATAATCACACTCCGAATCTATTCACCTCGAGAAATCCTTGATCCCTGTTTCATCGATTACCCGATTCATATACATTACACTTTAATTTCTGACAACTCTTACCTGTATCGAAATTTCTTAAATATTACGCACCATCCTAATTCTGGTTTTCCTGCATTGTCTTCATACTCTACTGTGACAACCCAATTTCTAACATTTTTCGATAGCATCACAATACGCACGCTTGAGTTTCGTTTCTTTACACAATTTCCAAAGTTTGAACTTCACGTCTGTTGTGCTGCATATATCCAACGGTATGACGCGCGTATCCATCTTCAGAAACTTCTTTTCCAGTTCTTAGATCTTAGCCAAATCCGTAATGAAAAAAAGATAATAAAGCCCAATAAAAGTAAAGCAAGGAAAGTAAATGACAATGGTGCATGAAAACACGTCATATGCTGACACAATTTCCCAACCGAACAAACACCTTCTCAGCGCAACTCAGCTACTGCAGGAACCTCGTTCTAATAAGACTTCATAGATTCCGAATGTGGCTGACTTACGGGATGAAAGCGTGTAATAACGTTCCTTTTTTTATTTTTAAAACTTTTTTATTTGAAATTTATCGGCGCTTGGCCACCCCACAAAGCTAGTCAAAAACGCTGACACTGTTCTTTTAAAATAAACGTAGGTGTAAGAACCCAAATATCAAGCTCAGTTTCGTTGGGAAATCAAAAATAGTTCTGTAAATTAATATGCTCCGTTGCTAGAGATTAGAAATACTAAGTGGAAGAAATATTTTAAGTGACTGCGATTCTACCATTAAAGATTCGACAAAATATTGTTACGAGGGCAAGTGAAATATTTACGATATTTGTTTTAACTCTCTTCAGCAAAACAAAAATAAAACTGTTTTCTACGAAACATTTTTTTCCGGCACACCGTTGGTTTCGTAATTCCTTCTTCACAGTCAATTAGGCACAAAGTTTTATAAGTCTTTGTAGTTGCAAAATTATTTTCCACCTAACTCTTTTTTGGGGGTCCAAAGAAAATGGTGTCCAATTTGGTGTATAGGGGCATGTACTAAACTTTTCCAGTGTAGTTCTTCGAATTCCACTAATGCAGCAGTGTTGAGTACAGCGTTATCGTGCAGAAACAGGATACTGCGGCTGAAAATCTTGCACCTTTTTACACGCTTTATATTAGCTTGACTTGTATGTATGTATGTATGTATGTATGTATGAATGTAACGGAATTTTACAACTCCATTTTGACCCACTTCCAGATGTCTGAGCTGTTTGAAATTTCGCACACATATTAAGAACCCGTGACAATACAATAATTTCATAGCTATATCCTGCTATGCTCATTACTTTGACGGTAACAACAGAAAAATGGTTGAATGTCGTGGAATTTTGCAATATAATTTTAACCCAATTCCAGATGTCCGAGTTGTTTGAAATTTTGCTCATGTATTGATAACTCATTACAATACAATAATTTCATAGCTATGTATTGATATTCTGATTACGTTGACAGTAAAAACATAAAAATTTTGCACACGTTTTAAGAACCGTTGACAATACAGTAGTCTCTTAGCAACGTCCTGCTATTCTCGTTACTCTGACGGTAACAATAGAAAAATGGTTGCATGTAATGGAATCTTTCATTTCAGTGTTTACCCACTTCCTGACGTCCGAATCGTTTTAAATTTTGCACACTTATTAAGAACCGATAAAAATTCAATAATTTCACTCTCACCACGTTGTCAGTGTATCCTATACTGGGATTACTGAGTTAGGCAAATGCAGCCGCGACATTAGTGCACAGGTGCGATTCGAGAAATCTTCGTCATTTGGCGGCCACACCCTTCGGAGATTTCCCACCCAATATCATCATCATCGTTCTCCAGTTTCCCGGGTGTGATTTACGAGCCTTGGTTGCTGTAGACGATCGTCTTCTGCTGTCTCCTATCCAGAAAGGTTTCTCTGTCTGAAGTCGCTTAACGTGATGTTGAATAGTAAGTATTCGAAATATTATTTCGTAATATTATAGAAAAGTAGCCTTCCTCGTTTACCGTGCTATTGGATCTCTTGTTGAGTTGACCATTTAATTGTATTTTACTCGTGGGAATAATAATTAATAATGAAACTACAACTCAAAGAAAAAGAGAGATTGGCGAAGAAAAGCCAACAGTAAGAAACATACTTTTTAAACTATCTGAACCAAAAAATTAAAAATAAAATTGTAGTTTAAAAAACTAAAATCACGCTTTCGTAGTAATGTGAACTAAAAGATTAAAAATAATGTTTAAATATAAACATTTTGTTTAACAGTAATAGGACGTCCCACAATTCAGGATAATTTTTTTTTTTTTTTTTTTGAATAAGCTTAAAGTATAAAGTCACTTAATAATTATTCTTTAATAATTATTAATTTAACAAACAACTGTGGAAGAGATGGCCTACAATAATTGATGATGCCTCGACGAGAGGCGAAACGCGTCCGTCAAATAAATATTGTCAAGAACAGTTGTACTGGCGTAATTATTAAAGAATAGTTATTAATTTAACAAACAACTGTGGAAGAGATGGCCTACAATAATCACATATAAAGTCACTGATTACAAAATTAACTTTAATGTTAAAAAAGCGTGGGGTGCGCTCTACATAACTTTTGACAATGACTCTGTCTTTACAAACAGCCAACGACAAAAAATATAAGCCAACTGAAACAGCACCCCATGCTTTTTTACATTAAAGTTAATTTTGTTATCAGTGACTTTATACTTTAAGTTTATTCAAAAAAATTAATTTATCCTGAATTGTGGGACGTCCTATCACTGTTAAACAAAATGTTTATATTTAAACATTATTTTTAATCTTTTAGTTCACATTACTACGAAAGCGTGATTTTAGTTTTTTAAACTACAATTTTAACCGATGGGCCTCTCTAACCTTCCCCAAAAGTTAACAATAGCATGCAGCATTGACAGTTCGTCATTCGAGCAGAAAGCAATATACATCTTAGTACCTTCAAAGGAAACTCGCATTCGGGAGGACGCGGGTTCGAATCCTCGTCCGGGCATCCAGATTTGGGTTTTCCAGGCCAAGGCAGGATTCCTTCAAGTTCCTTGCCGAATGATGAACCTGTGTTCGGTCTATGTCGGTGTCATGTCGACGTTCGTTGGTGTATATGGCGGTTTCGTTTGTCATTGGGCGATAAAAACTGACGTTGACACTATTATGTCGTTGATTTTGATATTAAATAGCTTCGCAGCTAACATAGAGCCTTGAAGGTTTGTCGCGTGTATAATGTGGACAGTGACCACGGTCCCCCCCCCCCTCCTCCACTGTTTTGAGTTGTCCAGGCTGTTTATGTCTGTAAGCCACGTATTACCTCCATGACCTGGGCACTACATTGGATTGTTTAGTAAGCACCGATTGCTTCTCCTCCAGAAGAGATTTATTTCGGTGTTCACAGCGGTGGCGGAAGTTCAGTGAACACTGCAGAGCCGCGGGGTGCAGGTGAGCTTCCCCGCGCTCGTTACCGTATTTCCTTTCATTTAATTCATCACGCCTGTACTGTATTCACAAATTCTCATTAGCCTCGCGTCTCCCGACCTGGCCTCCCCATTTCGCTTCATTTGCGCCCACCTTGCGCTCCGCTCCTTTAACACTCATTTTCATAAACTTCCCAAACTTTGGCTCGGCAGAAAAAGGAGAAAGGTTCATTAACATCAACACTTTACTGAGGCAACAAGGAGACGGTGCGTTCATAAAGATTTACTGTGAGAGTTTCACGGTAGCACTACCGTGTCGTCGCTCCAAACAGTTTTTCACTGCCTCGCAGCTAAATTATGGCCAAGTTGTAAGCGCTGAATTTGCTCAAAGACCCGTAGTGGAAGGTCACGTTTATTTCACATTTTCACAACCTTTTAACAAATTCAAAATTAGCACGCCTGTCACCTGAATTTTTTTTTTAGCTATTGGTTTGTAAGAAGATGTGAACGGTACTTTCTGTTTTCAGCATAATTAACGATTTTTTTAACTTTTCGAATTTACATCAAAAACATATTACATATTAGTTTTTCAAAACAAAATTTAATAGTCAGGTACTTAGTGGAAACGAAATTGTAGTTGTGGTACCTTTAAAAGAGGACGCAGAAAGAGAAGTAAAAGAATGCCATAGCTACCAACATGCAATACTGCGTGCAGTGGATCCCACGTTAAACAATGGCAGAGATGGAAACTGGGCGGAGTAGAAACTCGGTCATTTAATTTTTAGTTTTAGGACTATCACAGCGGCATCGTTAGTTAAAGATTGTAGG
>JARYHS010007352.1:0-15585 GCA_031002005.1 Vandiemenella viatica
TCTCTTTTTAAAACCTTAGCAATCTTCAAGGCTAATACTGAGTTTATTTATTCGACTTCCCTAAGGTATACATTTTTCTATGGCATTAACTAACTTATAAATCTTTATTTTCTCGTGCCTATCAGCTACCTTCAAACCGATCAATGGGGTTCCCTCCCCGCATTTAAGTTGAACGCGATTACAGATTCTACCACTTTAACTAACAAAGGACTACGTAATGGCCAAAATGGACTACTATTCCACCCATCATTGAAAAACTTTGAAGTATTACTAAACCCTTCTAAGAAGGCTAGAAAATTACTAATTGACGTCAGACCTACTGAACTTAATCCCCATTATCCACTTTAATAAAATGCGTTCTGCCTGTAGACTGGACGTGAATTCGATAGCTCAGCAAACCTTCGGCGAACGATGCGTTCCTTTCGTACATTATCCCTCCACTTAATTTTCAACATCTTTCTATAGCACCATATTTCAAATGATTAAATTTTCCTTCTTTCTGGTATTCCTAAAATCCATGCTTCGCTGCCATAAAGTGCTATGCTCCACACATTGTGGTTTAAAAAGTTCTTTCTGAGTCCTAGATCAATATTAGAAACTAAAAGATTTCTCTTTTTCATGAAGGTTTTTTCGCTGGTGCTATTCTGCTTTTGACATCATTCCTGCTTCGGCCATCGCTTGTAATTTTCCTAAGTAGCAAAATTCATTAACTTCTGTTATCGCATCCGACCCTATTTTTGTATTTAATCTATTACTATTGGTATAATTTCTGCTACATTTCATCACTATTGTCTTGCTTTGATTTATATTTAGTCCAAAAACTTCCTTCAGTATTTTGTCCATGATATTCAATAACTTCTGAACATACTCAACCTGTTCAGCTAACTAGACAGTGTCATCAGCAAATAGTAGCATATTGATTTTTGCTCCTTTTGCACTTATTCCATATTCAAATCTTTCTTTCACTTCCCTTATTGCTTCTTGTACATACAATTTGAATATTAGTAGAGACAGGCTACAACCCTGTCCCACACCCTTTTTAATTGACGCTTGTATCTCATGAATCTCTTACTTTTATTATAGCTACTTGACTCTTATAAAGATTATAAAGTATTCTTGGGGTGTAAGGGTTTGGGAGAGACTATACTAGTCTTTTCCAACCAAATGTCAACCTCTCCTTCACGTGGTGCACCCTGTTTCACGGACGAGGCTCTGGCGACTGAAAGATTCCCGGTATAAGGAGTCACCCACTGCTCGCCAACGGCCTCTGAAAAGAGGGCGGAAGAGCGGGGAGCGGTTCAGGGCACCCTCTTGTCCTTGGGGTTGGAAACGGCCCCTAAAGGCGGATGAATCAGAAATGATCAACGGCATGGGGATGCAGAAGGCAACGGGAAACCACTGCATTAAAGACCCAAAGGGTATCCCGAGGACATGTAATCCTCTCAAATTACATATATCATGATGGCTTCTTCCTGGGTAAAATATTCCGGAGGTAAAATAGTCCCCCAATCGGATCTCCGGGTGGGGACTGCTCAGGGAGGAGTCATCAGAATGGATAGAAACATTCTACGAGTCGGAGCGTGGAATGTTAGAAGTCTGAATAGGGCAGGTAGGTTAGAAAACATAAAAAGGGAGATGGAACAACTTAAGTTAGATGTTGTTGGGATTAGTGAGATTAAATGGAAGGACGCACAAGATTTCTGGTCTGCGGAACACAGGATAATTAACACACAAGCTGTCAATGGAGTCACTGGTGTAGGATTTGTAATGAACAAGAAAGTAGGGAAACGGGTCAGTTATTATGAACAGTTTAGTGACAGGATTATTTTGATGAGGTTAGAAACTAAGCCCATCCCAACCACATTAGTACAAGTATATATGCCCACGTCACAGGAAGATGACGAAGAAATAGAAAAAATATACGCTGAAATCGAAGAATTAATCCAATATGTGAAAGGGGAGGAAAATTTAATAATCATGGGTGATTGGAATGCAATAGTGGGAGAAGGAAAAGAGGGGAATACTGTAGGAAGTTTTGGTCTAGGAGAAAGAAATGAGCGAGGAAGCAGGTTACTAGAATTTTGTGAAAGATATAAGCTAGTAGTGGCGAACACACTGTTTAAGAACCATGCCAGAAGAATATACACCTGGAAACGTCCTGGGGATACAGGCAGATATCAGCTAGATTATATCATGGTCAAACAGAGATTCAGGAATCAAGTTCTGGACTGTAAAGCGTACCCAGGAGCAGACATAGACTCGGACCATAATTTGATAGTAATGAAGTGCAGGCTGAAATTCAAACGAATAAGGAAGCAGCATAAGCAGAACAGACTGGACGTTAATAAACTCAAACAATCTAACACAAGAGAAAAATTTGCAGAAATGGTAGACTTAGGTCTAAGAAGTAACTGTGAAAGGAACTCAACCGAGGACGAATGGAATGCATTAAAGACCGAAATAATGAAAGCTGGCAAAGAAACATTAGGCTTTAGGGAACAAGCTGCCCGAAAACCTTGGATCACAGAAGAAATTTTGCAGCTGATCGATCAGAGGAAAAGGTACAAAAATGCTCAGGATGAAGCAGGAAGAGAGCAGTACAGGCAATTTAGAAATCAAATAAATAGGAAATGCAAAATAGCAAAAGAAAAATGGCTACAAGAAAAGTGTGAAGAAGTAGAAAAGGAAATGGTTGCAGGAAAAGTAGATGTTGCATATAGAAAGATCAAACAGAATTTTGGAGAAATGAAGAAAAGAGGTATGAACATTAAAGCTGCCGATGGGAAACCTCTTTTAAGGTCAGAAGATAGAGCTAACAGATGGAAGGAATACATTGAGAAACTGTATGTTGGGGACAACTTGAACAATAGTGTTTTGGAAAAGGAAGGCGATGTCGACATGGATGACTTGGGAGATCCTGTTTTGAGGACAGAATTTAATAAAGCTCTGAATGACTTGAAAGCAAATAAGGCAGTTGGAATTGATGAGATCCCTGCAGAACTTCTTAAATCTCTAGGAGAGGAAGGAATCGAAAGATTATACAAGCTGATATCAAAAAGTTATGAAACAGGAGAAATTCCAACTGATTTTAATAAAAATATCATCTTCACACTTCCAAAGAAAGCACAAGCCGACAAATGTGAGAATTATCGCACAATTAGTCTAACATCACATGCTTCAAAATTACTGACCAGAATAATATACAGAAGGATGGAAAGGGTAGTAGAAGAGATAGTAGGTGAAGATCAGTTTGGGTTTAGGAAAAATCGCGGTACAAGGGAAGCAATTCTGTCTTTAAGATTAATACTTGAAGGGCGGATCAAGAAAAACAAAGATACTTTTATGGCATTTGTTGATTTAGAAAAAGCTTTTGATAATGTTAGGTGGGACAAGATGTTCAAAATTTTAAAGAAGTCAGGTCTAAAGTATCGAGATAGAAGAATACTCTATAAACTATATAAGAATCAAGTGGCTGTAATAAAAGTAGAGAATCACGAAAGACATGCATCAGTTAAAAAGGGTGTGAGACAAGGTTGTAGTCTATCCCCGTTAATATTCAACTTGTATGTAGAAGAAGCAATAAAGAAAGTCAAAGAATAATTTCCATGTGGCATAAGTTTTCAGGGAGAAAAAATCAGTATGCTACGATTTGCTGATGACATTGTCTTGTTAGCAGAGAGGGCTGAGGATATTGATAAGTTATTGAATGGCATGAACAAAATACTGAAGGAAGATTTTGGACTGAATATAAATCAAAGTAAGACAAAAGTGATGAAATGTAGCAGAAATGATACCAATGCTAGCAGATTAAATATAAAAATAGGATCAGATGCAATAGGAGAAGTGAGTGAGTTCTGTTACTTGGGAAGCACAATTACAACCGATGGCCGAAGCAGGAATGATGTTAAAAGCAGAATAGCACTAGCAAAAAGAGCCTTCATTAAAAAGAGAAATCTTTTAGTTTCAACTATTGATCTAGGAATCAGAAAGAACTTCTTAAAACTCTATGTGTGGAGCACAGCACTTTACGGTAGCGAAACATGGACTTTAGGAATACCGGAAAGAAAGAAACTTGAAGCATTTGAAATGTGGTGCTACAGAAGAATGCTGAAAATTAGGTGGACAGACAAAGTAAGAAATGAACGAGTTTTGTAAATGATGGGTGAGAAAAGAAGTTTATGGAAGAAGAGACAGGCTGGTAGGTCATATTTTGAGACATGCTGGATTGGTTAATTTGTTAGTGGAGGGAACAGTTGACGGTAAGAACTGCAGAGGTAGACAGAGATTAGAATATATGAAGCAGATAATTGAGGACGTGGATTGTAAGGGGTATGTAGAAATGAAGAGGTTAGCACAGGATAGGAAGGGATGGAGGATTGCATCAAACCAGTCTAAAGACTGACAACAGCAAAAAAAAAACATAAAATCTATTAGCCAAGATTAATTTTGCTACTTTCACGAGAATTGCATGTTACACGTCGGCGAAAGTGTCTTTTTTTTTATACAAATAACATCTTTTTATTATATTCCCGTATTACGTTGAAGAATAATTATTTTCAGTAACTGACTTTATAAGTAAAACATTATCTTAGCCTCCCGAAGACAGCTTCTGCCATCCCACCTTCGTTGCTTTTCACAGACTGTACTTTACACATTTTTCTAGGTGTCAATTATGAATCAGCTTACAAAAAATTATTTTTTCAAAAGACTATCATGTTCTTAAGCGTTCATCCTGTTTCTATTTTCGCTCGTAGATACGTCTGTTCATTAATGTTCCAAGTGAAACGTTTTAAACATACTTAAAACCTGTTTAAAAAACTTTTCCTGCCAGCTATAAGCATTCTAATATTCTCACCAGAACTGCTTGTCACCTACCTAAGGGTATTTTTTTTCTGAATATATTATAGTGTGTAAATTTATTTTAAATTTGTCTAACATGATAAGCATAAAAATAAACTTCCACAGTTATACTCTCAATTCCAGTACATTTTTCTACCTTCTGAGAACTGCACGTTACCTTCCTGCACAAAAAATGTGCAAAAGTTTCACCTTTAACGTCGTTGGTACTTTTCCTTCAAAAAAATGCCGATTGGCTTTAAGCGCACATTGATTTCCGCATAGAGAAAAGACTGTGTTTTTTCTTGCAACTAATTGTCCGCATTTATATATCATTCGTTACCCTAATACAATGAAATATTTATTTACCAAAGTAGTATTTAAAAAAAATATTTTCCAAAGTCTTACGTAAAATATTAGTTACTCTCAACACAACTGCCTCCAAGTGATCAGTTTTAAACAGCTTATAAAAATCAGAAATTTGACTGTCAACGAAATTGTCTCGTCCCAGAACAACTACATACATTTTTCTTTCCAAAAGGAACTATTAATTACTTATTAGTCAAGGGAAGATTTTGCAGTGCAGTCAAACCTTTTCAAAATCAAGCACAATGCCTTTTCCTAATCTCCTTAGAATTCTGTTACCTCCATTCATTTATATGTATCTTTCGAATATCTATTTAACAAATTGTACGTATTTTATAAAAATACAAAATTATCTGTTTCAGGAAGTAATTGTACTAGGCATAATTATATATTAAAAATCTGAATCTTCTCTACAGTTTCTATCCAAGTACTATTTTTCATACTTTTTGTCCACTCTTAAAATAGTATGCTTGTTTATTTCCCAAATTTTAAACACCTCAAGAAAAAATTACAATAATTTCATCGTTACATTTAATGCACTATTATGCCAGAAAATTTATAAAATGAAAGCCCTTCCACCGATGAAACTTTTGCATATTAATTTAAGAAGGGGCAATCTCAAAATAGTACACAACGTTTTCGGAAACCACATCAACTTCAACTGTCGTTATGGTAGCATATTTACGCTTGTGTACAACTATTTTGACAGACAACATTTATTTCCCAAGTAACGTATTTTAAGCAGCTTATAACCATTTTAAAAAACTACAAATTTCACATTGCTTTCTTTTAGATGATGGTGTACCTCCACAGTCAAAAACAATATCTTTTACCACTACTAAAAGTGCTGACCTGCACACCTCAAAACAGAAAAAGTAATCAGCTCACCTTTTTTTAAGTTTTTCTGCCAGATTCAGTTTATATTTCTGGGCGCACGTGATGTTACCAGATTGTGAATAACTTTTTTCCTGGATACAGAATTATTTCATAGGTAAATTTTTTTAAGAATAGTTTACAGCTTATCGACACTCAAAGTCATTAAAGCAACGGGAAGAAATTTGTCACATCGTTTGAAGGGACCATCCCGCATTTTCAATGATGATCTCGGGAGCCTGGATAACCGAAATCTGTGGCGCCGTGCCGAGGAACGAAACTAATGCCAGGCAGCAACATTAAGTTCGTTCACAGGCTTAAAGTAACAAACTTTAAGAATATTATTAAAAACTCTTCAACAATTCCACCGAGCAACTTGTAATAATGTATTCTCCTTCTCTCAAACGTTCTGCATATTCCTCCTACCCTTATGTTTTTTAGTTATCGCGTAAACTTCCCAACACTTCCAAATTACAAATTGTAAATCACTAACAAATACTCCAGCAGAAGAATTCCTTCTTCTACACATGAAAATGTCACACCATTAAAACATATACCCACTTCTACACTAATACTTAATATATATAGCACTGTTTAAAAATTTCAACCACAAGTAAAATGCATTCTTTACTCACATTGCAGTAACGCTTTTTTCCGCAGCTATAATATTTATCTCCAATTAGACACGTTTATTTTCCAAATTACAAGTGGTCAACGCCACACAGTTTCTTTTACAACTTCCAGTCAGCTCCAGGCTTTTTTTTTTTTTTTTTTGCCGTCAAGGGAACTGTATGTTACCTGTCGAAGACAGTGTTGTTTGCACTGATCTTCACGTTAAGCATTAAAAATTTGAACTATCCAAAAGTTATTAAAAATTCAACCGGGAGCTTCAGTCTTCAGGGTATTTTATTTATATTTTTTTCAAAGACGTAATTATAAAGAGAACAATAAATTTTTAAAATTACGCCATCCAGCTTTAGCACACATTCATATTCTGACGAGTTCTTTGGTTCACCGAAAATTTAATTATTTGTTTTTGACAGTACTATCTATATACTTACTTCGCAATTACAAGTATTTTAAAATCCTAATTTTAATTGGCGAAATTCCAACATAATCTCTCTATGTTGCTCCATGCAAATTATTACTGCATCTACATTGCCTTTCAGTTTTTTCCCGTACGGGAAACTCTATCTTCAGCTTAAAAGAACTCTTAAATTATTTACACGAAATTTTAATAATTAGCTAATAATTCAGTACATTACATTTTCTTATATCCTGGAACAATAATTTTCTTCACACGTAGAACAGCTTTATATTTATTGAAAAGTAACAAATTTTAATACTTTCAGTTTTCACTTTCCATTGCAGCACTTTTGTGAACTGCATGTTGTTTACATCAGTATATTGCCTTTATCCTCAGAACTGTCAATACAGCTATTTTCAAACTGAAAAAAAAAAACGGTTCATCAAAATTTTCAAAATTTTGCCGACAAACCTAAGGCATTTCTTCAGTTTGTGGAGTACTGCATCTTCAACGATTCAGCAGAGCTGTTTTGTATGTACACAGAATCGTTAGTGTATGCATGGCCCAATATTTTTAAAAGTTGTACCACCAAATTTAACATTTTTTCATACTATCAAAAATGCTCAGTTCTGTCCACCAGCGTATTATCTTTTTCCTTGCAGATAGAACCGTCTCTTGTTTGCTATGGAAATATTTTAAACAGCTCCTCAAAATTTCCTACAAATTCCACTCTATTTAAAAATGCGTTCCGCTCGGCTGAAAAATTCTCTGAAAATCAACAAGGCTTATAGTTTCATTCCATGTGTCCCTGGTAAATACAATTTTTTTCCTCTCCTGTGTGTCTTTCTTTCAATGGATAGAATCTTATGCACACTTCTAAATAATTTTTTCCCGAATGTTAGTGGTCAAATTATTCTGTCCTAAATTATTGTGTCTTATTAGAATTCCGTAATTATTGCCTACGTAAATTCTTTTCTATTTTCTAACAGTGAACTTCCTGTATAATTATTTTTCAAGTGGTAAATTTCAATGAAAATTTGCTTCCGGAGAACTGATCCATTGTCTCCTGCATATGCCTTTTACACACAAATGGTAATGCCTGCCTATTTACTGGCGAAGTAGTAATTTCTCAATAGCTGTTTATTATCTTTAAAATTTCCAGTTCAATTCATTTTCCCCCGCAAAATTTTAAGTTACAATTAAACATTTTTAAGTGTTATTGAATCCATCCAAGCATTTTCCTGTCATTGAATCTGCATATTGTTGACATGCAGACAACTGCTTCTTGATGGATTGCACCATTTGTATTTTATTTACAAACTGAAAATAATAAGATATTATAAAAATTATATGAAAGATCCACCGTCAAAATCAACGAACTTCTGTACTACCAAAAAATATGAACTAACGTTCTTTGTAAATTATTCTTCCCTAAACTGACCATTTTATTTATTATTTGCAAAATTATCACTTAAAACAATTATTAAACTTTTTTAATCGGGTTACACAAAACTTCAATGATTTTTCCTATTTTCGTAGAACTATAGGCCTATGTTTTTCTTTTGTATACTTTTTGTGAAGAGTGTAATATTACAGTCGAAATAAAAAATTTTAAGTAGCTTACAACAAATAAAAACAATAGCTCTCAAGCATTTGTATTATAGGTTGAGATATAGGCCTACGTTTCTTTTTATTATGGCCTTTTTGCTATTCGACATCGTGTCATTAGAGGCAGCAAAGAATTTGAAAAAGGGGGGGGGAAGGATCGAGATGAAATTCGGTCATGGTAATTTAGGATAAACTATTCCGGCATTCCCCTGAGTTGGTTTTGGGAAACTATGGGGTAGCCGAAAGCTGAATGACAGGACGGGGATTTGAACACGCGGCCTCCCGATCTCCATAACCCAGGATTACCGCTCACCCATCGGGCTTGGTAAGTTCTACGTTTTGCCTATACAGCATACGCACTTCTAACTCCACACAAAACAAAAATCAGTGGCTTATTAAAATATTCCTGTTATTTATTTCTAAAGAGAAGCGCGTGTTACTGTCTATCCCCCAAACATCTTCAGTATTTCACTTTCCATATTTTTATTCTGACCAAAAAAAATGAAAAAGTTTTTAGGAAATTCCATGGTTAATTGGTTGGCACCTTTACATCCTTAAATTCTGCTTGTAACCGCGAGAATATATACATTCCCGCAGATAATATGGTGTATAAATACCTAACCGCGCGTAGAAAGTTGTATTGTCCAGAAATGTTTTGTCGCCTGCCTGCTTCAGACCCCCCCCTTTTTTTTTCATTGACATGTTCATCGTTTCAAATGATTTTTTCAACAATCTTACTATCGTTTTTTCGAAAAAAAATTCATTGGAAGTTCATCCAGTTTTGTATTCTCATCGCAATCACGTTCTTCCCACCACCGTTCATTTGTTTTTATACCCAGATAAAACCGATTGTATCTTTGTTTCACAAATAACAAAAATGTCCATCCGCAACAAAATGTTATTAATAATTTCAAGACAACACAAACCAGTTTAGACTCTAAAGGGAATGCACGTTACGTGAGTGCAAATATCTGTTTTTCCCATCAATTTGTACTATCTCTATATGCTTTCGCATCAAATATTTTAAAAGCTTAAAAAACCACTAAGAAATTCAACTGCCTGCTACAATCTATTGTTTTTATTTCCTCTCTCTTCACACTTCCTCCCTACCTTCTTGTACAATCTGTAATTTATTTTCAAACATGAAAATTTAAGAATAGGTTATCAATTGTTTTTAAAACACGAGCCATTTTTTTTTCAACATATAAAACTATGATTTTATTTTCCAAGAGGTATATTTGGAATAGTGATAATTTTTTTAATAATTCCACCTTGAACTTGAGCAAATTGTTGTAACCTCGTAAAAATTTTGTGGTACATCCCCTCTCTCATCTAAACTTGAAAGATATTTACAACTCTATTAAAATTTTAAAACCGCTAGTCAACTATACTGAATTTTTCTTATCCTGATAGAACTGCGTGCCATCTCTTAACATATGTCTTCGTTTCGTTATATTGTACTGTCCTTGTATCTGACCGCGAAGTGAAAATTTATAAACAGCATATAAATTACTTTAAAAATTTCCTCCACCAACTTCCATGTTAGCTCAATGGTTAAGGCCACTGATTGCGGATCGGAAGGTCGCTGGTTCGAATCCCTGTCTCTGGTGAAATTTGCAAAGGCTTTTAACACGTCCTTCGCCTCTGGCAAGAATTCCTTTGTGTATGTTAAGAACACTATTACGCTTCTGTGGTACGGCGTCCATGTTAAACTGTATGTCCTAGGATTTCGAGTTAGGTTAGGTGGAAGAGATTCTCTCACCATTTTAATCCCCAAGTTACAAATATTAAAAAACGATTCATAACGCAGATAACTTCTGCTATCATAGCTTTGCGCCTTACCCACTTGCATACATCTCTTTTGCAAGGTAAGAACAGCTTTTATTTTTGTTTTACAAGCGACAACAGTTTACAAATTAAAAAATTAAAATACTTTAATACTCTCTTAAAGCTGCTAGCTGCCGCCACCATACTTGATTTTTTCTCGTATAGAGAGTACTGTAATAAGCAGACATCTTCAACATTTGTTGAAAAATTGTAACATCAACTTCAATGTTTTTTCTGTTCTCGTTAAAATCACGCGTTTCCCGGCTGCTTAATTGATTTCATACAGAAAATTTTATTTTACAGGAACAAATTTTAAATCAACTTTCAAAACTTTGCAACTGTAAAAATGTTAACTTCTGTGGACTCTTTCAGAACCAGGCAATATATTAAGCGCTTTTTTTCACAAACAGGTTCAACATCAAATTTATTTCAGAGTAAAAGAAATTATGAAAAAATTTCAAAATCTCCACCGTTCACTTGTACGAATAGTACGTCTTACCCCACTGCGTATAGCATTATTATTATTATTTATATACGAAAGTCTGTAAATTTATTTTACAAACTACTAATCTCTAATAACATTATTAACAGTTTTAAAGTGTTTATCGCCAAATTCATTCTATTCTTTCTAATGAGAACTACGTGTTATTCCTCCTCCCAACTGTACATCTTTCTGTACATATTTCTTTCCTCTGGTAGAACATTCTGAATGTTTGCTCCTGTCACCTGTCTCACACGGGATAAACGAATGGCATTTTGATTCGTCAACATGTTTTTCTGTGAATGAGTGCACTAAATTCCCAGATTTTTAAAACATGTTTTTCAATTTTGTGTATACTTTTTGCCTTATTCTGATGTCCATAAACCGTAATTTTTAACTTACAACTAAATAGAAATTTTAACGGTGGTCGTGAGAAGAACGTGATTTGGCAAAGATAATGATCTTTTAAAAGATTTTATAGTACGCCAGGGAACTCCGAACTAGAAGATAATAATCTTTTCTGTTACACCTTAATTTAAGTCGAAAATGGATAAATTACTGACAGTCGTACTTCAAAAAAACAAATTGTATCTATACGAATCTGGGGCAGATCTCTAGATATTTATAGTTTTCGAATAAATAAAAAATAATTATTAGTTTTATCTGAAACGTCACTTCATTATTATATTCACGCAGTTTTGATTTGTATGCGGACGTGAGACGATGCCGTAGTTCTTGCAGTACTTAGTGTAGCTTAACGAAGTGTTTTCCGTTACTTGATCCATTATAAAAATAAAAAAAACACGATACATAACGTCAGAAGGATGAAAATCAGTACGCAATGAAATGACATCCGTACATCTCACATCACCAACATCTGTATAGCTGCAACCTGTCGTTTGAAGTGAACGCAGAGGTTGTGTTTTGCAGCCGCAGAATGTGTAGGAGTTAGGCTTAGGGTCAACGCCACAACTCCCGCTAACATCCGTTAATTAACTTACGATTGTCATCTTCACAGGTCACTTCCTGTTGAACTTGCAGGTGTTCTGCACACCCTCACTGTATCCTTGCCCAGTGAAACTCCGTATATTGCAGTCGCAGTGTTAAAAATTAGTATAAAAACTTTAATTCCACTCAATGTAAAGAAGCAAAAATGTATCCTTAGGTAGTTCACTGCGCTAAATAATGAAGCCTTGTAACACAAATGCCAACTTCTTACTGTTGAATAATTACCTGTTAATAAACAAGTGACAAATTCAAATTATAATTTATTGTTTACACAAAAAGTATCATAAGAAAGTACCTTAATATTACAGTTTATTACTGTAAAGAAGTAAGTGGCTGTGTCTATACGTTGAAGATATTTAAAAAAAATCGACCATCTACATCTAGGTCTCAGAGGCCTAAACAATCGGTCTTGGATTTTTTTTTTTTTTTTTGTGTGTTTGTTCTTGCAAGACGCAACAGATTTTGATTTTAAACTGGTTATAGGCCATATGAAAAATAATTTTATGAATAATTTCGTCAAAAACAACTGTTTTGGTGAATATTGTTTTTATTTCATTCCACAGACGCATTTTGCCCTTGTGTTGTAGTATATCTTCAGTGATAATATAGTGGTATCCCTCACATGCAGGTCTGGAACAGCACACACTTTCACATCACTATTCATTGCAGTTACATTTGAGCACTGTATCACTAGTTGTTTTTTATGCTGCATTTGTTGTTGTAGTGAATATTTTCCGTTGATTTGCACATGTGTGTTATAATTATATTATAATAATGAAAATACAGATTTTATAGCTTACAACCTACTCCAACACAATTTAAAACTGTCAATAGG
Source organism: Vandiemenella viatica (assembly GCA_031002005.1). NCBI lineage: Eukaryota > Metazoa > Arthropoda > Insecta > Orthoptera > Morabidae > Vandiemenella > Vandiemenella viatica. Next base: position 12,862 of record JARYHS010007352.1, read on the forward strand.
TCTAAATGTGCCAGAATATTATATACCAAATTTGTGAAATAGGTTAATGTAATTCTTAATTTTATTGTATTTATTACAATAAGTTTTGAATTTTATACAATGATCTTCATCATCAGTAGGCACATTAGCTGTTGAGTTACTAAGTGTTTTTAATCGTTTACTTGCTTGTTGACCCCATGGATTGCGTGAAGTCAGAGCAGGCCTATTGGTAGTAGCTGAAGAGCCTGATGATTTGTTAGCAGCTGATGTTTTTCATTTTCTGGTATTCCTCGTTGACTGGAGCTGGTAATACTTTTATCACCACTACTTGTCTTTACAACAGGTATAAAGTTAAAGTCAGTAATTTTACGATACATCTTCACTTCCCTTGTTAAACGAAAAACGCACGAACTAGAATTGTCTTTTACTTCCCGGTACTTCCTCTACACTGTTGCCACATCTTCTGAACTTATTTGAAACAGATCAACAATGCAACAAGAATTATTATTGAAATTAAACCATGAACATGCAAAACTGAAAACGAAGTACTGAAAAGTATTTTTTTTTTTTTATTTTTGATGCTTAGGCGTATTCTCTACGCCTTTGACGGAGATTGCAGGCATAAAATGAAAAATTTGAGGCGTAATTACGCCTAACGCCTGGTCAATTTCGAGCACTGGTTACTTGATTTCAATATTACATTCAGTTTTGATTTTTTTTAATAAGACTGGAGATATTTCCGATTTATTTTAGGGTTTCTTGTATACGGATTTTATTTTACGTTTGAATCATGTTTTATAATGTTAGTTAATTACTGATGGTAATTTAAAAATCAAATATAAATCTACAGTGAGCTTTTATCTGTTACACGTGGACGAAATCGTGGAGAAAAAGTAGTTCTTTATATTTCAGTTCATCTCCCTTCTTCAATATTGGCACCATTTCTTCGGCAACTTATTAAATCCTTAAGGAAATTTTTTTCTAATGACAACGTATCGGGAAGTCGATAGTTCTAGTAGGTTCTAGGCCTTCTCTCAAAGATTTACTCAATTCTTAGACTCGTGTCGACAGAATTTCTGTACTAGACTGTCTTTCAAGAACTTAAAATTTTTCTTAATAGCAATGTTTCAGGCTTTGATAAATTTCTACAACAATCATGCCTTTGAAACAAATAACATTTCACCCCGGTAGTTGACCTATTGAATCAAGTTTACTACTTATTCACTCATAATAAACACCGTTACCAACTTCGGCATTTTTTTCTTTTATGAAGCGCTTAATTCAATTATGATTTAATTTGTAACGACACTCACAATAATCAAGTATTACGATTCACATTTGATGTCTCCTGTTTTTCGCTTATACTATGGCGAATATGTTTCATAAATGGGTATGTTGTAACCCCTGGCAAATCACAAAATTTAATTTCAGAATAAACATTCTCGTATATCTAATGCGTAGCATAACAAAATTCTGTATAGATTGTATTAGATAATTAGTAAATATAACAATCCAAGTCCTTTCATATATTATTACGCAATGTTATACGAAAGGAATGTATTAATCCATAGAAGAAATAATTACTTAATACACAGATACACGTTTCTACTACATGGCATGGACAAAATTACTAATTTTTATGACAGTTATATTCTGAAAAAATTGAAGTAAAATTGAACGAATTCAATCTATATTTGTTTCTACTGTTCCTAAAAAAATTGGACGAATTATTAAAACGTTTTAACAGAATGCGGGTACCACATTAAAGAATTATTGAAACAAGCTCACCACTTTTAAGAAAGGATAACCAGTTTTTCAGTAAAAATTGAGGCAAAGACTGAAGTGATATGGCTTGTATAAATCCTTTAGGCCTATAACCGAACCGACTCAAATTTATTAGAAAAATAAATCACGATTAGTTTTTAACCCAAATACTGAAATGCTTGTCACAACCGAAACGAAAGATATTGCTTATTGTGAATGTGGGTAAAATATTCGTTTATCCATTATGAAACTTGATATGGAGGGAGGGGCATAATAGGTGGAAATACCTACAACCAGCGCATTTCACTGTTCATTTCCAAAAGTAAATTTTCTCAGCATCATTTTTTATTATTATTATTATTATTATTATTATTATTATTATATTATTATTATTATTATATATATATATTAAGAGACAGTTAATATGAAGTTTCTGTGATATGAAAATACATATATTGTTTACAAGGCTCCCAACGGTTTTTAATGCTGATGTAAATAAATTAAAATAGCCAAATCAATGCGATCAAAACAGAGAATGATAAAACCTGAAGGAATCACATTTGTAAGCCCGTCATAACAAGAAGTATAGTGATTTCAATCGGGCTCAATATAAAAACATGCTGGCTTTGCTGAATATTAATTAGCATTAATAAAGTTTTTAAATTGTTTGCTATCATTGGGAGTTTTCTTATATAGAAAATCAAATAGTGTAATAATGCAGTAAAGGCACATTACATTTCCTGCTATTTCGTTTTAAACTAACGCGAAGCTTATTTGTTTCTACTCTAAATAGTTTGTTATTTCTCTTTGACAATAATTGTTGATGGCTGATAATGTAATGCATATATAATTAACTAACATGGTAACTACAGGAAATTCAAGGTTAAAAAGTTATCGAGACATCCAACGCTTTAAAGACTGTGGAATAAGAAATGGCGAGATATGCCAATGTCTTGCCCTAAGGAAACGGCAACAGCAAGA